>JAGDQO010001112.1:0-141314 GCA_018342035.1 Solanum appendiculatum | reverse complement strand
AAAATTGGGTTGATATATAACGCATTTAAAGCATAATTTTGCATTTAGGGGCCAGTTTATATAAGAATTAGGCAACATTTTTGGCTTTTGGTGCGTATTAGCCTATGGATACTGACGCCTTATGGCGCCAGAAGTTTTTTCTAAAAAACTTTATGAGGACCTTCGTAATGAATTGTGGGAGGATTACGTATAGTCTCACCATTTTTTAAAGCATGCATGTTTTGGCATTTGGATGCCAATTTATCAAAATTAGGTGATTTTTTTGGATTTTCTTGTGTGTTAGCCCATGGATGTTGACGCCTTAGGGCGCCGGAACATTTTTCTGAAAAAACTTAATGATGACCTTCGTAATGAGTTGGGAGAGCATTACATATAGTCTCACAATTTTTAAGGCATATTTTTGCTTTTAGAAGTCAATTTATAGGAATTAAGCTACTTTTTTAGTTTTTTATGTGTAACACCCATGGCTATTGACGTCTTATGCCGCCAAATTTTTTTTCTAAGAAAACCTTTATGATGACCTCCGTAATGAGTTGGGGGAGCATTATGTATAGTCTCCTATTTTTAAAGGCATATTTTTGCATTTGGAGGCCAATTGATAGAAAATTGGCGATTTTTTTTTAATTTTTCGTATGTGTTAGCCCATTGATATTGATGTCTTATGGTGCCAGAAGGTTTTTATGAAAAAGAAACTTTATGAAGACCTCTGTAATGAGTTGTGAAACATCACATATAGTCTCACCATTTTTTAAGACATATTTTTGCATTTAAGGGCCAATTTATAGGAATTAGTCGACTTTTTTTGACTTTTCTGTGTGTAAGCTCATGCATATTGACGTCTTATGGCGTCGGAAGGTTTCTCTGAAAAAACTTTATGACGACCTCCATAATGACTTGGAGGAGCATTACATAGAGTCTTATCATTTTTAAGGCATATTTTTGCTTTTAGGGGCCAATTTATAAAAATTAGGCGACTTTTTTGATTTTTCGTGTGTGTTAGCCCATGGATATTGTCGTCTTATAGCGCCAAAAGGTTTTTCTATAAAAATCTTTATAAGGACCTCTGTAATGAGTTGGGGGGGGGGGGGAGGCA
Organism: Solanum appendiculatum; assembly: GCA_018342035.1. Classification (NCBI taxonomy): domain Eukaryota; kingdom Viridiplantae; phylum Streptophyta; class Magnoliopsida; order Solanales; family Solanaceae; genus Solanum; species Solanum appendiculatum. The sequence goes on along the minus strand of JAGDQO010001112.1, from coordinate 140,221 downwards.
TTACTTATGGTCTCGCCATTTTCTTAAAGCATATTTCTGCTTTTAGGGGCCAATTTTTAAGAATTAGGCGACCTTTTTTATTTTCGTGTGTGTTAGCCCTGGATATTGACGCCTTATGGCTCCCGAAAGCTTTTTCTGAAAAAACTTTTATGAGGACCTCCGTAATAAGTTGAGGGAGCATTGCTTATAGTCTCAGCATTTTTTAAGATATATTTTTGCATTTTAGGGGCCAATTTATAGAAATTAGGTGACTTTTTTTGTTTTTTGTGTGTGTTAGCCCATGGATATTGACGCCTTATGGCGCCAGAAGAATTTTCTTTAAAACAATTATGAGGACCTATGTAATGAGTTGGGGGATCATTACGTATAGGCTCACCATTTTTAAGGCATATTTTTGCATTTAGAGGTAAATTTATAGAAATTAGGCGACTTTTTTTATTTTTCGTGTGTGTTAAACGCCCATGGATATTGACGCCTTATGACGCTCGGATGGTTTTTCTGGAAAAAAAAATTATGAGGACCTCTGTAATGAGTTGAAGGAGAGGAGCATTACGTATAGTCTCGCTATTTTTTTAAAACATATTTTTGCATTTACGGACCAATTTATTGAAATTAGGGGACTTTTTTGGCTTTTCGTGTGTGTTAGCCCATAGATATTGACGCCTTATGACGCCGGAAGGTTTTTCTGAAAATATTTTATGAGGAACTCTGTAATGAGTTTGTGGAGCAATACATTTAGTCTCTCCATTTTTAAGGCATATTTTTGCATTTATAGACTAATTTATAGAAATTAGGCGACTTTTTTTATTTTTCGTGTGTGTTAACCCATGGATATTGATGCCTTATGGTGCCAAGAAGGTTTTTCTGAAAAAACTTTATGAGGACCTCCGTAATGAGTGGGGGGAGCATTACGTATAGTCTCATCATTTTAAGGCATATTTTTGCATTTAGGGTCCAATTTAGAGGATTCAGGTGACTTTTTTGGCTTTTCGTATGTGTTATAGCCCATGGATATTGACGTCTTATAGCGCTGAAAGGTTTTTCTGAAAAATAACTTTATGAGGACATCTGTAATGAGTTGAGGGAGCATTACATATAGTCTCGCCATTTCTTAAAGCATATTTTTACATTTAGGGGCCAATTTATAGGTATTAGGTAACTTTTTTGAATTTTCGTGTGTGTTAGCCCATGGATATTGACGCCTTATGGCGCCGGAAGATTCCTAAAAAACTTTATGAGAACCTCCGTAATGAGTTGGGGAAGTATTTTGTATAGTCTCACCATTTTAAAGCATATTTTTGCATTTAGGGTCAATTTATAGGAATTAGACGACCTTTTTTGTTTTTCGTGTGTGTTAGCTCATGGATATTGACGCTTTATGGCGTCGAAAGATTTTTCTTAAATAACTTGATCAGGACCTCCGTAATGAGTTGAGGGAGCATTGCGTATAGCCTCAACATTTTTAAGGCATATTTTTGCATTTAGGGGCCAATTTATAGGAAGTAGGTGACTTTTTTGGCTTTTCGTGTGTGTTAGCCCATGAATATTGACGTCTTATGGCGCCGGAAAGTTTTTCATAAAAAAACATTATGAGTACTTCGGTAATGAGTTGGGGAGCATTACGTATAGCCTCGCCATTTTTAAGACATAGTTTTGCATTTAGAAGCCAATTTATAGATATTATGCTACTTTTTTTTATTTTTCGTATGTGTTAGCACATGGATATTGACGTCAGCCTTATGAGCTCTGGAGCATTACATATAGTCTCACCATTTTTAGAACATATTTTTGCATTTAGGGGCCAATTTATAGGAATTTGGCGATATTTTTTGTTTTCGTATGTGTTAGCCCATGGATATTGAAGTCTTATGGCGCCGAAAGGTTTTTCTGAAATTTTTTTATGAGGACCTATGTAATGAGTTAGGGGAGCATTACGTATAGTCTCACCATTTTTAAGGCATATTTTTGTATTTAGGGGCCAATTTATAGGAATTAGGTGATTTTTTTGGTTATTCGTGTGTGACGCTCATCGATATTGTGCCTTATGGCGCTAGATGGTTTTTCTAAAAAAACTTTGTGAGGACCTCCGTAATGAGTTGGGGAAGCACTATGTATAGTCTCGCCATTTTTAAGGCATGTTTTTGCATTAAAGGGCCAATTTATAGGAATTGAGCGATTTTTTTTGTTTTTCCGTATGTGTTAGCCCATGAATATTGACGTCTTATGGCGCCGGAATGTTTTTCTGAAAAAACTTTATGAGGACCTTCGTAATGAGTTGGGGGAGCATTACGTATAGTCTCACCATTTTAAGGCATATTTTTGCATTTAGAGGCCAATTTATATAAATTAGACGAATTTTTTTAATTTTTCATGTATGTTAGTTAGCCTATGGATTTTGACGCCTTATGGCACCAGAAGGCTTTTTTGAAATATCTTTATAAGGACCTCCGTAATGATTTATGGAGTATTACGTATAGTCTCACCATTTTTTAAGACATATTTTTGCATTTATGGGTCAATTTATAGGAGTTATGTGATTTTTTTGATTTATCGTGTGTTAGCTCATGGATATTGACGCCTTATGACGCTGGAAGGTTTTTCTGCAAAAACTTTATGAGGACCTCCGTAATGAGTTGTGGATCATTATGTATAGTTTATCCATTTTTTAAGACGTATTTTTGCATTTAGGGGCCAATTTATTGGAATTGAGTGATTTTTTTAGTTTTTCGTTTGTGTTAACCCATAGATATTGACGCTTTATATATGGCGCCAGAAGATTTTTTTGAAAAAACTTTATGAGGGTCTCCTAATGATTTGGAGGAGCATTACGTATAGTCTAACCATTTTTTAAGGTATATTTTTGCATTTTAAGGGCCAATTTATAGGAATTATGCGACTTTCTTGGTTTTTGGTGTGTGTTAGCCGTGGATATGGACACTTGATGGCGCCAAAATATTTTTCTGAAAAAACTTTATGAGGACCTCTGTAATGAGTTGGGGGAGCATTACTTATAGTCTCACCATTTTTTATGATATATCTTTGCATTTAGGGGCCAATTATTATTGACTTCTTATGGCGCCTGAAGATATTTCTATAAAAACTTTATGAGGACCTCCTTAATTAGTTGGGAGAGATTTATGTATAGTCTCCCCATTTTTTTTAAGAATATTAATTTAATTATTTTATATTTCCTACCTCGGAATATATTTGTATAGGTATTATTTTCTGCTATTTTCACTTGTATAAAAAATATTAGAATTTTAATTATTATTAATAAAATAATTTTTCTCATTATGCTAATTTACTTCATTATTGAACATCATTAGCTTATATACTTAATTAGTATTTCTCACTTTTTTTGTCCAAAAGATAATGTTTATGCTTTTTAAAGATTAAATTCGGATAAAATGAGAGTTTAATTATTGTTCAAAATTGAAGAGAGAATTTATTTTTAAAAGCAAAGTTGGAGGGTGATAAAAATTTTCACCCATAATTTTGACCTTATCGTTTGGTCATAGATTTCAAATGACTTGCAATTTATTTGAAATTTATAGAGTTGGATTATATTATGCGTTGCAACCTTTTTAGACAAAATGAAAGAAAGTCTGTCGCTAGCTTTCTAGCAAGTGATAGTCTAGCTTTTGGTGTCATTAACTATACAAAGATCATTTCTAGTCCATCTCTTTTCTATTTTTGAAACAAAACAAAAAATCTAGATAGAACGATATTTGAAACTTATGAAGATGAAATCGAAAAACAAGTAATAGAGGGCATTCAAATAGACCATCCACATAAGGGTTAAGGCTTTCTAACAAAAATAGATCTACATTGTTACCCTGAAAAGAGCTGTAGCCATACTGGTGTCAATAGTCCAAAGACGCAAATGTCACCTGCAATGATCGCTTGCACTCGTCCAAAGACGCAAACATTACCTGCAATGATAGCTTACACTCATCCAAAGACGCAACGCCTTAAAAGTTCAATTCATTCACCATGGCAAACCATATGAAACAATTGGACAGACTAGAACATTCATCAGAGAATCGATTAACTGAAAGGATGTTCATCTAGTAGCATTGCAATGAAAATACAACAGGATGAGAATGATTTTAGCATTGCATAATGCATACCAACAAAACACATCTTATTGCACATTCAACTACTACACAAACACCAAACATCCTATCAACCACGATATATGTCACTTCGTGCAATAAAATTTCTAGAAATACAAATGTCATACTTATCTACAATGGCCTATTGATAATTTGGATCTCTTCCAGGCATGTTTTGATTCTGATGAGGGTTTCCACCAGACGTATTCGGAGCATAGTTCTGACTTGGAGGGGACATATTTGGGTTCTGATAATGGTTTCCACCAGATGTATTTGAAGCATAGTTCTGGTTTGGACCTGGACCTGTTTGGTAAGGCATGCCCCCATTGTTTGGTCCACCATTGTATTGAAAATCAGTTGGACTGTTTGGTGCTCCACCATAGTTATTGGGAGGTGGACCACCATAGTTTCTGGGAGGCCCTCCACCATAGTTAGGCGGCGCACTTCCCATGTTGGGCTGCATGTTGGGTGGCCCTCCCATGCCAGGCTGGTGCATCCCGCCCATGTTGGGCTGCTGCTGCATACCTCCCATGTTAGGTTGCTGCTGCTGCATTCCACCCATGTTAGGTGGCGGCGCATTTCTCATATTGGGAGGTCCACCACCCATATTGGATCCAGGGTTCTGCATCTCTCTTCTTCTCTCAAAATTTCTGGACCTATCAAAGTTACGAGGTCGATCATTACGTCTGTTTCTCTCATTAGCTCGGGCATTGTTCCTCACCCACTCCTCGTGGTATTTCGGGTCATATGGTACAGCCTGCCCATTGATAAAAGGTTCTCCTGCAACATGCACCACAATAGTCATACAATACTGGAGTACCGGAAGAGAACATGACTATATCCAACAGGGGCAAGATAGACATGTATGGAAGTTCTTCATGCAAATGCCAAGGTTGATGATTCAAATGTGATGCAATCAGAAGACTCACAAGAGCCTGAATGCAACATAAGCTTGTAGCAAAGAAAATAACCTTCTATGAGCTAAGTTGCTCGAACTCTTCACTTTTGGTGCCGCACCCGTGTCGTGTCGACACAGGTGTAGGTGTGGGATCCGTGTCCGATTTGGTCAACTGATTTTGGGTACTTTGACCAAAATCGACGGAGAAAGTCCGGCCAGTTTTAATGATTTCTATAATCAATACAAAAGCTAAGGTGAAATTTAAGAAAATGGAATACCTTTTATTTAGAAATTTCTATGCCACTCATTTTCCTTTAATCTCCTTCCAAGATTCTCCTCAAGTTCTCCACATAATATCTCATAATTTAGGTTTTATAACTCTATTTTTAGATATTTTAATTATATTTGGGCAAATCCCCGCAACCGTATCCATACATGGATCCATATCCCGAATCTTAAAAATTAGATCAAGAAGGATCCGACCTCTAGATCCGCACCCGTATCGGACACTTGCACCCGAGTCCGAGCAACTAAGTCTATGAGTACATTCAAGCTGGTCTCAGTTTTCTCATAAATTTTTCTTGTGCCATTACCCACAAAATAAATTATCATATGTATTATAACTCATACATGAATTTACTGTTCAGAATCGAGCATTTCATATTTCCACTGCATTTTTCCAATAATCCCCTTGTCTCAATTTATGCGACATTTTCTATCTTGGGACATTCCTGACATACTTCAACTAATAAGAGTCTGTTTGGATAGGTTTATTTTAAGTATTTTTAAGCCAAAATAACTTTTAAGCACTTTTGGAGTGTTTGGGTAAATTAAAAAAGTGCTTGTAAGCACTTGTTTTTAAGCCATAAATAAGTCAAAAGCCATAAGTTAGAAATCTTAACTTATGGCTTTTGTCTTATAAGTCAAAACCAATAAGCCCATCCGAACAGGCTCTAACACTACTTAAAGTTAACTTCCACAAATTTCAAGGATTCAACTTCATTTAACAACTACAGAGTACTACATTTTCCTGATCAAATTTTTGCTACTGCTTTAGTATTTCCTTTAGCTACTAGTACTTTAGCTCTTCTTTAAGACAAATGACATATACAAGCCGAATTGACATTTAATATCTCCATGCCAATTAAACTATGTTGCACAAAGCAGGATTACCAAAAAGTTACATATGTAAAGGAACGGGACAGGAAAGCAAATCCACAGCAGGTTGGAAGTGAATTCAGGCAGAGGAACACAAGTGAAGAAAGAAATCACTTCAAAGTCTATTGGCCAGGACTAAACAAAAAAACCCTAACCCTTATAAACACAACCTGAAAAAACAACAACCCAATTTAGAAATTTAGGGTTTCCCCAAAAAAAAAAAAACCAAATGAATTGAAGATTCAAAAATCGAAAACTTACAAGTAAGAAAAAAAAGAGAAGAAACAAAAGTTATCGGAAATGATCGGCGGCAGGTCGGAGAAGATGATCCGAGAAGAAACGGAAGTGATCTGAGATGATCGGCAGCAGGTCGGTGAAGATGATCGGCAGCGGTTCGGAGAAGAAACGGAAGTGATCGGAGATGATTGGCGGCAGGTCGTAGAAGATGATCGGACAAGAAATAGAAGTGATCGTAGATGATCGGAGAAGAAATGGAAGTGATCGATGATGATCCGAGAAGAAGCGGAAGTGATCGGAGATGATCGGCGGCAGTTCGGAGAAGATGATCGGAGAAGAAACTTACAAAAACGGTTTCTCATCCAAAAAAATTAGGGTTTAGAGATTTTTAATCGGAAGTGATCGGAGAAGATGATCGGAAGTACATTTTCCGGTCAACTCGCCTGAATTTTTTTTTTTTTTGTAATAATAATAATATTAATTTTATTATTTATATAAATACTTTCAGTCAACGAATGATGACTTGGCACTTTGTACTTTCCAGACAGTGATGAAACTGTTAGATTTTGTGTCTATTTCTAGATTTTTGTGCCATTATCATTTATTTATATTTAGCTTTTAAATTACGCTAAATAAATACTCTTATAATTTTGGGGTGAAAATTATTTCACTCTTAATTTTGCTTTAAAATTTTCTCTAATAAATATTTTCACTTTAATTTTTAACTAATAAAGTTATATCCTAATTAAATCTTTTAAACCTTGAAAGTGATCATCTAGCTTTTGGTGTCATTGATATATAGCAATATCGTTTCTAGTCTATCTTTTTCTATTTCTAGAACAAAACAAAAAAATCTAGATAGAACGATATTGAAATATTTGGTAAGCTGCTTTCTTTGTCCTAACTCAACGAATCGCATCTCTACTCAAATATGTGTTAGTTTCTAATGAAGAATGAGAAGTAATCCTTCATTTCCAAGTTTCTATAATAACTTTTTCATCTGAAAAATAGTTGTATTTGATTCTATATACGCTTTACAAAGAAGAAACGAAAAATGTTTTATTTGAAATTTATGAAGATGAGATCGAAAACAAGTTTGAAATAAAGCATTTTTTTCTAATTTGAAATCCGGCTTCAAATTGGATTTGAAACTTTTATAACTAAAACACTAATTTTTGAAATAAAACAAACAATTAATCTGAAAAAGCGAATAATTCTCATGGACATACGATTTCTTTATATTTCATATAAACTTCATAAATTTTAATATCCAACAAAGGACACCTCTCAAATTCTCCTTTCTTAGATATCAAATGTATTAGAAGCTATTGCATGATTTGGTCGATGATGATCTTATTGATTTTGATGAATTAATGGAAATAAGTTTTTTTTAATGGGGAATAATCACTATTATAATAGATGTGTATTTAGAGGAAAGTGTATGATAAATGATGTGTAGTTTGAGTTTAGGTGTTTTAGGTACAATTCTTAGTTAGAGATATTTAAATGAAAAAATCAATAAATCTAAAAACACACACACTCTCTATATATATATTCAGCTTTGATAAAAGATTTGATCAAATCTAAAATATTTATAATTTGAAAAATCATAAGTTGAGAATAACGACTAATTTATAATTATTTTTTTAGGTGGATGACTATGTTTCTTTGTAGGATTTTCATCAAGTGCCAAAATTAGATATACATGGATAAAGAAACTTTTAGAAAGTCAAATGATAATTAATTAGTACTATCAAAATCTTAATTATTACGTAATTATGCAGAAAATACCATATGGATATGGAAGTAAGTGGACAAGCAATTCCACATCATGAAGTTGATTTTCTTATGCATTGTCGTTATCATGATAATTAAGTAGTAATGGATTGATGTCAACTAAATCTTACTTTACTTAAACCCTAGCTACTAATGGAAAGTCTATGTAACCATGAAAGATAATTGACTATATAATATGCTCAAAAGGATCTTGTATCATGACTTTGAAAGTTATGGGGGAATCAAATAAATAAATAAAATCCAAAGGCAATTAATCCCCTTGAATTAAATAACAAGAGCTTTTTTTTATTATTATTTTTTAAATTTATGAAATAGAGATTTTATTGATGAATATTTGTGAGTATAATTTTGTTTATCCCTCGATTCTTCTCTTCTAAATATTCTTCGTAATTCAAGAGTAGTTAGTAGAGTATTGCTCAAACAATACGATGATAAGGATCTACTTATGATATATCTGATCACCAAGAATGTAGAATATCACTTTGCTTTGAAAAAAACAATATTCAATATCTTGATTTCTTTGTAATATCTAAGATTTTATGGAATATTTGAGATTATCACAAGTGTCTCTATATTTATTTCATATATATTCATCTTCGTGGGGGATTGTGTCATGTGTGGACCTATATGGGGTAGGCATTAAGGCTGACCAAAATATATTAATACCAAAATTAACACTTTTTTGGTTTGTTGGATCATTTTCCCTTTATAAAATAACAATTATTTATGAAAACATAGTGGAATTAACCTTGTGGAGTCCAGAAGGAAGACAATCCAGCAATCCCAATGGCCACAATAAAACTATTAATACATTGAAAATGTGATTAAGTAAATAATTTTTAGACGAAATAACAATATAATTTTAAATGATTTCTAAAAAGAGAATTTTAATGTGTTGGGCTCATAAGAAAGAATCAAGTCAGCATACAAGGAGGGTGTATTGACAACAGAATTAAGTTAATAAAAATGTGTTTTTGAATATTTTTATTAGAATGAGTTGATTACATAATTCAAAATATAGTATTATGAGTTAAAATATTTTAGTAGTTAGAAATATTATAATAATATGCTTATGGAACAAAGATTCTTTGATTTGAAAATATTATATATTAGGAGATTGCTGACTCATAAGGTTGAAGAGATTAGGTGGGTGTTTGGTCATGAATTTCAAATATTTTAATTTAGAATTTATGAAGTTAAAATTAAATATATATAGTTATATTTGTTTATAAAAAATTATTTAGAATAAGTCATATTTAAATATATTTAAATACAATTTTCAAAGGATAAGTCAAATAAAGTGGAAAAATTGAATAAGAAATCAAATAAGATGATGGGGGCTTCATGACAATGAATGCAATAGTTATTGGGAACAAAAAGGTAAAAAATTTAATGAGTAAGAAGTTTTGAATGAATTCTCTGGCACCTCCTAGCTCAATCTCTTGTTTGTGAGGGGAGGAAGGGAGGGTTAGTAATATATATATATATATATATATATATATATATATATATATATATATATATATATATATATCGGATTTAAATGCTCGGTGAAAAATATTTATAGACACAATCTAATAGTCTCATTGCCTAATGGGTGGACGGTGGAGAGGTTATTTTATCATTTATTTTATCTAAAAACAAAACAAACGTCAATTCTAAAGGAATAATTAAATATTTTGCTAATTAATAATTTGATACCAAATAAATAAATAATTGGTTAAAGAAAATTAAAGGAGCTAAAGCTATATAATAAGACTCATTTGACCTTTCAAGGTTATGTAATTCCATTAATGTGGTAGCCAATATAAAGTTCAAGTCTTAGTATTAAGTTAATTATGGCTTGGACACCCCACAATGTATATAATTTTTACATTATTAACATAATTTGGCATGTTATTATATACTACTATTTACTACATTTAATATAGATAATTAATCGGTATTCAATAAGTAGATTTATCTATAATTATTTTTTAAAATGATGTGATGATGTAAATTTATTTAAATGTGTGACCTAATAATTAGTAATACAATGAGTTTGTTGAACACATTATGAAGTCTTAAGCTCAAATTTTGATAAAGACAACATACACTAAGTGACTCAAGGGAATTGTATCGATTTAGAAATTGCAGATTTTGTATGATGCAACCTTCAATGTGATCGTGGTACCTAATCATGCGACTAAACATGGACTTCTTCCCCTTTTTGCAAGACTTAGCGGATAACATATGGAATTAATTGAGATGTGCGTAAACAAACTCGAATGATATAATTATATATAATTAAGAAAAGTAGTAATGTGAATAATGCTTAGAGTATTGATTCATCACAAAGTATGTCACACACCATCAACATAAAAACAAAAACAAAAAAAGTTGCATGAATATTCACTTTTTTGGGGAATATTCAAATGGCTTAAGGGTGTGTTTGGTATGAAAGAAAATATATTTCGTCATAAATATTTTTCAAAAAATAAATGTGTTTCATACCTATTTTCTGGACTATGAGGGGTGAAGAGATCAAGTGTGTTGGAGGTCCTGGAGGACACAGTTCGTACAGAATATCACTTGTGGAACTTGTTTCGCATACTTGACCATTAAGAAAGTCATTTTCTTCCTTTTTAAGGAATTAAGTTTCTAACAAAAATATTTTCCAAAATTTTTAACTAGTCGAACTAAAACATTTCATACCAAACAAACCCAAATGGAAAGTAATAAAAACTAAAGTTGAGATGTTTTTTCAAGTGGTATTCTTCACGCCGCATATATACTTGTGCTACTTGATATATGACCCTCCTTAATTAAATATAATTAAATTTAGTCTCACAATGGTCTATATAAACCTAAACATTGTTTACACTTCATGCAATTAATTACCTTATTAAGAGCTCTTAACAAAAGGTTAATTTTCTCCTAATCCTATCTCCAAGAAACAATGGCTAGTTCAATTAGGTTTTGGTTATGCTTCATTCTTATCTTGCTTTCATGTCCTCGCTTCGAAAGTCGTCCACTTGAGCCATTTTCACCAAAGAGAAAGGAGACGATGATGATGGAAACTGCCCGAGAAATTATAAGGGAGAGATTGAGGCATGCAATCAAGTATGACGTGAAACGACTAAGTCCTCGAGGACCTAACCCTAAACATCACTAGGGTGGATTTATAAACTTTAATCACAAAGGAGGCAGAGACAAAAATAAGATTAAGACATGCATTAAGAACGAGGTGTACTAGTTAATCCCAAAGGACCTAACCCTAAACATCACCAAGGTATCCTATAAGATCTTTAATCACAAAGGATCGAGGTAGAGACGTATGTAAGATTATAAAATTCATGAATTCATATAAATGCGATTTTATTTTAATTTTGTTTTTAGTAGATTTTATATGAAAATATATATATAATGACCAATTTGTTGTTATAAGTGTTAGTTCTTTATGTGATTGAGAAGTAAGTATACGTCTAAAAATTAAAGTTACGGATAATGGTAGCAAATTATTTCATAAACGAGCAAATGCCTCACGTCATCACTTCACCATCTCCTTACTTATTTTGTCGAATCATCGACTTTGATATCATATTGTTGATCTAATCAACTCAAAAAAATACTCTTACATAATGTGTTATTGTTTATTTTGTACCAAGTTCGTACAATTTCCTTTAAAAGATCTCCCATCATTTATAGTATTTTATCCTTTACAAAAATCTCTATTCTATATGCGTGTTCCAACTCACCCAACAATAATTTCATGTTGATAGATGTATATAAACTACTCCTTCCATCTCAAATTAGTTATCTTTTTGCTTTTCAATATTGAATTTGACTAGTTTTTGAAATTTAATTTAATTCAATCAACACAATATTTTAAATTATATTCAATAAGTACTACAAGTTATAAAAACTTTTCATGTTAATATGATTAAAAATATTATTTTTAAGATATTGATTAAATTAATATAATTTAACTTTTAAAAGATGAAACATAACAACTAATTTAACAGTTAATTAAAAAAATAACAACTAAATTTAACACCTAGAGAATATTTATTTGTTCATCATTAATTAATATGGAGATGTGCGAACTGAAAATTGGTGTGCGCACTAAGATTGACCAAAACATATTACTCCCACGGTTTTCTTTTACTTGTCACAGTTTAACTTGACACACTCGTTAAAAAACAATTAATGATATAGGTATTTTACCAAACTATCTCCTATTAAATGATGTCTTACAAAATAATTTGGAGAATAAGTATTTAATGTCGAGGGTAAAATATGGAAAAAAATTATTGTCCTTTTTTGATATGTCAAAAGTGACAAGTAAAAATGAAAATTTATTTTTGGAATAAGTGATAAGTAAAATTGAACGGAGGGAGTATATATTATGTATAAAGTAAAGAAATCTCAATAAGTTGGGTGTTGCATTCTATTTCGAAAGTTTCCCAAATTACAATAATTTTGGATTTTTCATAATTCACGGATATATTGCTCCTTCACCCGATACATAACAAACGATACATAAGTTATGTATCATATACATAACTATAAACTAGATTCATACTGATTTAGGTTTGAAATAATTGGGGTTATGTATCAACAATAACATTTGTACCAGATACATTGATATATCCAAATGTTAAGAGAGAAAAGGAAAAAAATAGATTTTTATAATTAATTCAAATGGTATAGATTTTTAGAGATTATATTATCTTACGTCGTATAATTAAGTAATTTTCCCTGTTACATATCAAATTAAAACTTTTTGGTTGGTTGCATCATTTTCCCTTTTAGAGAACAACATTTGTTTATTAATATGGTGGAATATGGTGGAGTCCAGAAGAAATAAGGCAATCTTTAAAGGATTAAAAGTATATGCATCATGGTAGATTGTTGAGTCGAGGATATAGTAAAAATAACTTTTTTATTTCATAAAGATAAAAATAAGGTCAATATTAATTTTTTTTTAAAAGATTTTATTTGTAAAAATATAGTGGATATGCTGTTGTTGTTGTTATTATTATTATTATTATTATTATTATTATTATTATTATTATTATTATTATTATTATTATTATAATAGATCTGTATATTAAAAAAAAAGTTTAAACTTTAGATTTTCCTCTCTCTTTTATTTTTGGTCTCTTTTAATTTCCTCACCCCCATTTTCTGGAGGATTAATAGTATCTTCACTTTTTGTTCAATATGATCCGGATTTTCTATTTACCGATTAATGAATGAGGTGTTCAATCACTTGATCAAGTCTCATCACTTATCAACTTTAATTTTTTAAAATTTTATTCTTAGTTTTTTTTAGAAAACATTATAATCATACAAATATTATGATATTTTAACTCACAAATTCTTCTTATTAGATCATCATGATACTTTTCAAAAATCAAAATTATTGATCAACGAAAAAACAATATCATCATGTTTGTTTAATAGGATATCAAAGTGGATGCTTGACTCATTCTGTACTAAAAATAATCATAGAAAATTCTTTAATAATTTGGAATTTTATTTTTCAATGGTATTCCACAATCAAGATAATTGGTGATCACTTCATTCTATTAAAGCACAAGATTCCTCTTTTCTATGAAAATGACATGTATCAATAATTTCAATTTTACGTATGAATAATTCCTCAGTAAGGATATCGCTAAAAAAAATTTATGCATTAGTAAAAGAATATGTTTTTTGAAATAAAAATATTATTTGTTCCTTGCTAATTTACATATTGTATAAAGCAATTTCACTAGTAATATTCTATTTCAATTAATTATACTTTCTTTAAAAACAATTAAGTATATACTAGTTATAAGTTAATGCTGAATAATATATTAGGTTAATAAGGAAGGGGCACCACGAGAATGAAAGCAATAATTAATGGGAAGAAAAGGTTGGTTTCTTTATGGAAAAACTTGTTTCCAATAAAAAAAAAACTTGGTATTGGATAATAGAATCATCCTATTTTTTAAATAATTCGTATAAATTTAAATGGGCTGAGTTAAGACTCATTTATTAATTTAAGAAAAAATTCATGAGTAGCACTATTTAGCGTTTGTTTTTAAAATATGTAGCAAGAACTTTTTTGAAAAAAAATAATTTTCCTTTTAAAATGTAGCAAAATATATTGGTTTATCGTTTTATTGATTATAGATTGTTATTGATTTGGTTATTGGTTTAATCGTTAAAATTTAACACACACAAAAAAAACAATTGAAGAGCACTTATAAACAAGATGACAATTATGGTATGCTCAAAACTTACACATCGCCTAGGTTTTAATCCATGTAGAGTAACTTTCTTTTTTTAAAAAAAAATTACTATCTAAAGTTTGGATACTCTTCATGAAATTTCTGGCTACGCCATTGGTGACAAACCAAATGAACCATGCACATGAGTTGACAGATTGCATCTTGCTCATGTTGAGAATATAATTAACTAATAAAAGTGGGCTCTCTCTAATAGATTAAGCTTTTAGATGAGATGGTCGCCCACTTCAATATGGTATCAGAGCCAGGCAAAGGTCCTGGGATCGAATCTCACCGCCACCCGAATTAAAAAGATTTTTCACGTGCTTGGCCCATGAAAAAGAATCAGGCCCACACGTGAGGAGGCGTGTTGAGAATATAATTAACTAATAAAAGTGGGCTCTCTCAAATAGCTTAATCTTTTAGATGAGATGGTAGCACACTTCAATAGCTCAAAAGCAAATACCAGCAGGCCCACACGTGAGGAGGCGTGTTGAGAATATAATTAACTAATAAAAGTGGGCTCTCTCTAATAACTTAAGCTTTTAGATGAGATGGTAGCACACTTCAATAGCTCAAAAGCAAACACCAGCATATTGTAGAATGACCGAGAGTTTGTTTTGATTGTTTCTTAAATTCTATTGTATCGTATCGTTTAAATCCATCGTTAGATAATGACGAAAAGACCCATTTTATTGAGAATATAATTAACTAATAAAAGTGGGCTCTCTCTAATAGCTTAATCTTTTAGATGAGATGGTAGCACACTTCAATAGCTCAAAAGCAAACACCAGCAGGCCCACACGTGAGGAGGCGTGTTGAGAATATAATTAACTAATAAAAGTGGGCTCTATCTAATAACTTAAGCTTTTAGATGAGATGGTAGCATACTTCAATAGCTCAAAAGCAAACACCAGCATATTGTAGAATGACCGAGAGTTTGTTTTGATTGTTTCTTAAATTCTATTGTATCGTATCGTTTAAATCCATCGTTAGATAACGACAAAAAGACCCATTTTATGGAACGACCGATTTGGCGTGTTCGCGTCGTTACCTTAATATTTTCTTCTCATTATATCTTTATTTATTATTTAATAATTATATTTCATCTTTTACCCTACCTTTTCATAGTATCTCTACCTCGTACCCTACTTTTCTTGTAGGTTTATCATTCAAATCATGGATGTGTGACATTATGTAACCACGGAAAATGATACAACCTATCCAAACGTTGTATTCATTAAAACAATACAGTACGATACAATACAATACAATACGATACATTATGAAACAACATGTAACAACCATCCAAACAAAGTGTAAGTCAAAGAGTTTATAAACCATATGGTATAAATTTAAATTATTAATTTACTATCAAATTATCGATTAGCCTGTTAAGAAAAAATCTCAAACCGTTAAAATCTATAACTCAATAATTAAAAAAACCAAAATTATTATCGAAACCATTACCGATAAATTAATAACTTTTTTCGATTCGAATTATCAATTTTGAACCGCCCTAATTCACAAGGTCCAACTTTAGACATTTTCGGACTCATTTATTGTTTTCACATTCTCTTAACAATCCATAATTTGACTCAAATTAAGATGATCATTTGCCAACTTTATTGTAATTGTATTGTTAAATTCATTATTACGGCATGACATGTCTTTATCATTTTATTTGCAAAGATTATTCGGTATCGATTGCGTCATTATTTATCTTTATTTATTATCTAATAATTTTTTTATATTTTACTTTTTTTAATAATAGCTTTACTTAATATCCTATTTTTCTTATAAATGTATCATTTAAATCACTAAAGTGTGACATTATATATGTAATGAACGATAAAAAACGATATAACCTGTCTAAATATTATATTTATTAAAATAATATAATATATATTTTAATATGATACATTATAAAATAATAGGTCC
Organism: Solanum appendiculatum; assembly: GCA_018342035.1. Classification (NCBI taxonomy): domain Eukaryota; kingdom Viridiplantae; phylum Streptophyta; class Magnoliopsida; order Solanales; family Solanaceae; genus Solanum; species Solanum appendiculatum. The sequence continues at coordinate 123,818 of JAGDQO010001112.1, read as the reverse complement.
GTTGTTGTGAGAGGATCAGCTAAAGACAAAGGACATTCTTTTAAATTAAATGAAGGTACGATTATTTGGTGAAAGCGAGATTAATACCTCTTTTCACCTAGTCAAAATATCATAGAATAATGGGTGGGGAGGATATTTTATCATTTGTATTTATATTATTTTTTTAAGAAAAAGAAAAATATGTCAGTGTGAGCTCGTTCACATTATCGAATCCCAAGCTCAAATACGAGGTTAATTATAAACAAATATTTTACTCTATAAATCATTTTTCATCGCTCTCGGCGCATCAAATCGTATTGTGAAATTTAACAATCTTAAATAGTTTTAAGGTAAAGATGATATTCAGACTCATAAGAAGGAAGAAACTCTTGTCGCCAACTACTTAGGTCGTAATAGCCTATTGGTATACAAATGGCCGTCCTCTAGATTAGTTAAGCCTATGAACATGGGTGTATCCAAGGGGGGTCACCGAGTTCATGTGAACCCATGCTCCCCTCCCGAGACCATATATAGTAGTGTTATTTTTTTTTAAATATTGAAATATAGATGTGTGAACCCACACTCGGAGTATCATATAATGCGATGATAACTAGGTGCAACTCTCTACGTGAGGTTAGAAATTTGAATCTTATATTTATCTTGTTTTATTTGTCTTTCTAAAATTAGATAACACTTTTCTAAGTGGTTATTGGTAGCACTTTTGGCATTTTAATTAATTCACAAACACACAAATGTGTGTGTGTATATATATATATATATATATAAGAATTAATTTTGGACCTATAATATTAAAATTTTAATGATTTTCAGTAATAAGATCCTAAATGTCGAACCGATCAAATTTATATCTTAGATCAATCTTTTTATAATAGTGCACCCATCATCTCGAAATCCTGAATATGCCTCTGCCTATGAACATGAATGAAGGAAGTCTGCACCAGCACGCCCACTAGCAAAACAAAAGATAATGAACTTCTTTTACCAGTATAGTATCGGAAATATATCTAGAAGAGGATTTCATAAGAATAAAGTTGTGTATAGCTTATTTTCTTCAGATCCACTTATGAAATTACACTGAATTTGTTACGGTATATTACCAAAAAAACAAACAATAAAGTGTCATACTACCTAAAGGAATCTAGCTAGGCTTAGCTAAGCTTTAATTCAACTAATGAAATTAAATAAATAATTGGTGAAGAAAAGGAGCTAAGATAGGAACAGTGACCTTTCAGAACCTCAATGGGTAAAGCTACACACACACATATATATCCAAAACAAATTTATCTAGCCAATAACCAACCTTGTTAGTTGTGCTAAAGTCCAACTCTACATGACTAGGAATATTCATCTTAATTAACTATGGGGGTTGGGGCTATATTATGTATAGTGGCTAAGCCACACACCATGAAAACATTCAATTGGACATCTTTTATCGAAAAATTCATAAGTTTCACTCACATTTCTTAATGTGAGATTTGCTCGAATATAATCAGTCAGATTCGTAACTTTGCTTAGCCTTCAACATTGGAAAAGATCGGAATAACCTTTCATTATTTATGCTCCCTCGAAGGAAAGGTCCTATAAACGGACTTTTTCATTAAAGGGCAAGACGTAGTTTTTATGATTCTTGAGAAAAGTGGAAGGAGCTAAGAGACGTAGTATATATATATATATATAACAAAATAATGTATTTATTTTTTTAATCGTCTTGTCAGAATTTTTGTTTGTGCTATTGCTTAGGTATATATATTATCCTTTGGCAATGAAGTATGATTATATCATCACAAATCTTGAGATGCATTGGTTCACTGTGTGATAATGACCATCGACTAAAAAAATAAAAATAAAAAGGTGCATCAAGAAATATATATATATCCACACTTAGGCAGATTGAATATTCAGTTGATTTATTTTCCTTTTTTTTTTTTTGGAGTCAAATGGCCTAAAAGAATTAATTAAAAAGAAAACCAACAACAATAATAACATATTCAGCGTAAATAAATATGCCATAAGTAAGGTTTGAGGAGGATAAAATATACGTAGACTTTATCTCTACCATTGTGGGGTAGATCGAGAGATTGTTTCTGATAGATTCTTCTACTCAAAAAAAATATAATCGACGTAGACATAGGAAAGTAAGAAAAAATATTAAAAAAAGATAACAAAATAGCAGTATACAAAAGCAACATATATCAATACATGCACATTAGAGAACTAGAATCTACGTTATATCTAAATCATACTATCCACTCCCTCCGTTACAAAATTCTTGTCACAATTTTTTTCTTTTGAAAGTTATAACGATAAGAACTTTGACGATCAACATTTTAAGATATATATATTTTTTATCATATTGATATGATAAAATTTGCAATTTATAGTATTTTTTATATAATTTTTAAATATTTTGATTTTAATTTTAAAATTAATCAAATCTAATTTAGTTTTGAAAATTAATCAAATTGACTCTAAACGTGACAAATAAAACGGAACGGAGGGAGTAGTTGGATTATAATTTTGTATCTTGAAGTGTACTGATGACCTAATTAAGTGGCATTTTTCATCTTCGCCGCATACTTATCAATAGTTATCATGTTAATTCATGCCCCTTCGTAATTAAATATAATTAATTAGGATCCTAATGGCCTATATAAACCCCAAACATCCCAATAGGCACCTACAATACCTACAAGGGTTTTCTTGCAAATTAAAATAAACCTATCTTTAAGAATGGCTAATTTTAGGTTTTTGTTATGCTTGATTCTTATTATCTTGCTTTCATGTCCTCCCTCCGAAAGTCGTCCCCTCGGGCCATCTCCGCGGAGGAGGAGGGAGACGATAACGATGATGGAAACAGCTCGAGAAATTATTAAAGAAAGATTAAGACATACAATCAAGTACAACGTGAAACGATTAAGTCCTGGAGGACCTGACCCTAAACATCATTAGGGTACGTAGTTTTGTAATTTTCAAAGAAAGGAGGACAAAAGTGGATATGAGACTAAATATAGTCCATGAGCATATAAAGAATTCTCTGTTTCTTTTGATGTGATACCTTTTTTTCAGTGTGTTTTAGAGAAGAATGATGATTTTCTGTATTTTTCACTTGCTCTTGAATGTCATGCTTTTACTGCCATTGAAATGTCATTGACATATATAAGAACATAAGTTTTACGTATACTAAAATATTGTATATGATCTTAAACTTATGGCCCTCGTAAAGCTTTTTATTTTAAATGACCAAGTTCTTGTACGATCCCTTCCCTTATAATTCTTATTATAGTGATTGTGATAGTTTTTATTTTATTTTATTTTATGTGATTGAGTTGTAAGTGGTAACTTTTTGCTTTATGGATTATATAATTCTTAAAGTACAAAAAGAGAGAAGTCTATTCCTACTTTTATAAATGTTGACGCAAGTCTCTATGTTAAAAAAAGGAGAGTTTAAAGTGTGTTGATGGACAATACACATACGGATTTATCTGAACCTAATAAATTTTTAATTTAATACTTTATATACATATTAAAGCTTTACTATACAAATAATAAATTTCAAACTCAATAAATTAGATGTGGGATGTTGACTAAACCAAAATTTACAAACTCAATAAAATGTTGTAAAATACTATAAATCATTCACATTAAAGTTACAATCTTTTTGTGATTGTATTCATTGTTCCCATATAAATAGCCAATCTTTGACTCTATCACATGCAAGATTTCACGTAATCAATTTATTGAAATACATTTCCCCTGGATTTTTTGTTAATATACCGTTAGATTTTTTAGAATAGTTATGATTTATAATAATATTTTATTGGAATCAATTTTTTAACAAACAATATTGTTATAGAACGATCACTATAACGATCAAATTTCTTTTAGAATCAACTTTCAATCATATGTTATTATTTTACTCTTTTTTTTATATAATAACATGTGCGTTTTATCAAACAAAAAATATCTAAACAAACGAATTTTTTGGTGAGAGATTTTACGAGGAATGTTCATTGTTCCCTTATAAATAGTCAATCTTGACCTTCATGACTTGCAAGATTTCATGTAAATTTTTATCACCCTAAACCTTAGATTTTCTTTATTTCCTCTTAAATTTTTCAATATTTGGGGTTTTTCCAAAAAAAAAATAAAACAATAAAACTCAGATTTTTGTGTATCTTAATAGAATCATAGTCTTAGTGTTATATGGATTTTGTTTACATATATATATGGTCTTTTAATTAACATCTTTTTATAATAGTCAATAGTCATTCTCTGTAATAATATTTTACTATAGAAAGAAAATTCTTTTTTGAACTGATTTTTAATATGTATTCTCTTTGACAACATTTTGCTATAACAATTAAAAAGTATCTCGACAAATTAACAGCTTGTTATAGAAAAATCACTATTTTAATTCTCTTGCCATCAACTTGTAAATCTCATATTATATTAATATATTTTCTATAATAACAATTTGTTATAGCAATTAAAAAAAATTCTATGTTTATTGTTCCCTAATTAAATATTCAATCTTAACTTCATGACTTGCAAGATTTCAAGTAATCAATTGATTCATACTCCCTATATTTATGTTTAAATTTGTAAGTAAAAGAAGATTTTTTACTTTTATATAGTCTTAAATTAAAAATACGTAGAATGTACATAATATTTTTTAACACCAAATCAATCTGCCCCTTTTCTTGACAATTATCCTAAATTGTGGAGTGGTGAGTATAGTCAAAAAGTTGATGATCATGGTGTAGTTTTTGGGCATAATTTGAACTTTCCTAGTGTGCTGCAACAAAGATGTCAACAGTCTCAGAAAACTTCTACTTCTACATCAATTCTCACCAAAGATAGAATGCTACACTTCTTAGTTGTGTATGCTCACAAATTTGATGTTGATTTTTCTGAATAGCTATATTTTGGTTTGTTGATGTTGTAATATAGTTGGCCGTCATGAAGAGGCCCTATCCGTTCTCTCCAGAGTACCTTCTTAGTTGTAATTCAAACACGCTCTCTCAAGTTCAGACCTGATTCCATTTTTATGGTTCAAGCACATGAAAAATATATATGAGAATGGGTGGTAGTGAGACTCGATTCCAAGACCTTTATCTGTTATGGTGCAATATTGTATTATGTGGTTATCTCGTCCAAAAGCTTAAGCTGTTAGAGAGATAGCACACTTCTAATCTCAGGATTGTGTCTTTAAGATGCTGACTGATCCCTTGGTTTCTTCCTATGTTTACTTCGTTATATTTTGAATCCCCTTAACGAAAATCATGACTCCATCGTTGGGTTATGTCACTCATTACGCAATGTGATAGTTAACAACATTTCTCAAAAAGCCTAGAAAGAGAACCAGCCCTTCCATTTATTCCGGAAATCAGAATAGAGACAACATGTTGAAGCTTTTTTTGTTAAAACCAAAACTAAAGAGAATGGATAGAGCACGAAAGCCATGGCAGATACCCACACAGGGAACGATGTGCTCAAACTGGCAATGCAGACCTTAGAATATTTTAGTTTTTTATGGAAACTCTAATCACCTTAACTAGTTAAGATTAGATATTTGTAGATTTAATTCCTATTTAGTTTATTGTATTACTCCCCCGTTTCTATTTATATGTCGTTCTTACTATAAATAGATGGTCCTTAATATTTGTCATAAAGTCAATAAATAAATTACACTATTCTTTTTATTTTACCCTTGTAAGTTATTAGCCTTGAAAATATACATTTGACCAACATAGAAAAACTAAGTAAATAATTCATGTCCATTGGTAAAATTAATTAATCAAAAATTAATTTATTTTCATTGATTGAAAATTTGACTTCAAAAAAACGATAAATAAGGGTAAAATAGTAAACTTACTTAATTTCTTAATGCACGTGAAATCTAAAATGGTGACATATAAATAGGAACAGAGGGAGTTGTAGCTTGTTTCATTTAATTAGGTATTGCTATGGTTAGAATTTCAATATTTTTCATTAAAGTTGGTTGTTCTTCTTTAAATTTTTTAAAATCTTTTATCTTTCGAATCTATATTAAATCTCAACCGTCTTGCTACTTTCTTTTCTTATGAAGCTTAACCCTTTAGTATCAACACTTTCGCATTATGATATTGCCGGAACTCATGGTATTGCCGTTACACTTAAAAGTTGTCTTGGTTTTTTGCTTCGAAGTAGATAAATACTTACTTATATATATGATTATATAAAATTACTAAGTGATCAAAATCTACCTTAGTAAATCATAATTATGATTTAATGACAAGTGTGTGTATAATGTATTTCAACACGTACCATGCAATTCATCTAAACAGTAAGGGTTGGCTTTCACTCTTTTACCCTCAAGGGTCATTGATTCACGGGGATAAGGTGGTATATCGTAGGATTATATATATAAATCATGCAATAAGGAAACCATTTTTTGATGCATTAAGTTTAGCTCTTCCAAAGCAAAGTAGGGTTAGATATATTAGACAAAACCATTAACATATCCAATGTAATTCACAAGTGGAGTCTCATATGATCCTAGAGGATGATCCTGACTCACTGCTTGCATTATCCGCCTCTCTCCCACCTTCAACATGCCTACTAGTACCTATTCATAAACCAAACAGAGCGATTAAGTAATCTCTAACTAAGACCATGATTCATCATATATACAATAGGACTTACCACTTGTACTTTCTTTCCATGCAACACCAATCTTTGGGCCCTAACTCTACAAAATGAAGTAAGAAACACTCATCTCCGATATATCCACACTAGCTAGATAACTAATAAAGCAGAGAGAAACTCACTCTAGTAGGAGCAACTTCAGCTAATTTTCTCTTCCTCTTGTTGTAATTTGTCACAAACCTATCCAGCTCCCACAGCGTTTCTGCATCAACACTGTCTATTTCTACTTGAAGCTCCTCGTTAATCTGCTTAAATTTTACGCCCCTCGTTTTAATGAGCTTAGCAACTGCACCAGCCTCTTCTGGAGGTAAATTCTCAAGATCTCTATTAAGTCTCTCGATTTCATCAGTCGTCATGTCCCTCTTATTTGAGGGCTTCTTCTTCCTCGGATCAGCTGCCCTGGTAGTTGACTTACACCTTTCTAAAGTCATTGCTTCATAGACTTGTCTAAGTGCATCCACAAAGGGAATAGGATTTCTACAAGTGCCAAACCCTTTCTTCTTTGATTTTTTATAGATATGAGAAGGTAGTTTGTCCTTCCTAAGAAGGTAGTCAGAGCTATCGTAATACCTATTCACCTTTGGGATCCTCTTCTCCCTCTCTACAATTCCATAATCTGCACGACTAGGTGGCCGAAATGGAGTTGGTACATCAATAGGTTGCACTAAAGGGTTAGGATTTCTTATCATCATATCATCCACTCTAAATCTAGGATATCTACAAGAGACACGAGGATGAGCAGGAATCAATACCAAACTTATACGATTGTTAAGTGAAGTGCGCTGAAGCTTCTCCTTAGCTTCAACCTTGTTCACCAATCTCCTAACATCATCTAGCTCGCCTTCTAACCTCCTCCTAACATTTCTAATCTCACCTCCCGACCTCGACTCACTTAAACTTATCGTAACCCTATCATTCCCATTTTCACCCACCTCCCCACCACAGCTACCTTCCCTCAATTCTACACCACCCTCGGGCACATCTCCTGAGGTGTAATTAACAATCAAAACATCCTCATCAGTTTGAGGTACTACTACCTTTGCTGGTTGCTCTGAATCTAGGGTTTCTGATACACTCTCTTCTGGGTTTTACGGTTTCTTCTGGGTTTTAGGCTGACTTGTCCTGGTGTGATAGGACAAGTGTCATCACACCCGGTTTTGGGTCGTGACAGATCATCTAGCTTTTGGCGTTATTGATATATACAAATATCATTTTTCTAGTCTATCTTTTTCTATTTTTGGAACAAAACAAAAAATCTAGATAGAATGATATTGAAATATTTGGTAAGCGGCTTTCTTTGTCCTAACTCAACGAATCGCATCTCGATTCGGATATGTGTTAGTTTCGAATGAAGAATGAAAAGTAATCCTTCATTTCCAAGTTTCTATTATAATATTTTCATCTGAAAAATAGTTGTATTTTATTGTACGTTTTACAAAGAAGAAACGAAAACGTTTTATTTGAAATTTATGAAGATGAGATCGTAAAACAAGTTTGGAATAAAGCATTTTTTCTAATTTGAAATCCGGCTTCAAATTGGATTTGAAACTTTTATAACTAAAACACTAATTTTTGAAATAAAACAAACAATTAATCTGAAAAAGTGAATAATTCTCATGGACATACGACTTCTTTATATTTCATATAAAGTTCATAAATTTTATTATCCAACAAAGGAGACCTCTCAAATTCTCCTTTCTTAGATATCAAATGTATTAGAAGCTATTGCATGATTTGGTCGATGATGATCTTATTGATTTTGATGAATTAATGGAAATAAGTTTTTTTTAATAGGGAATAATCACTATTATAATAGATGTGTATTTAGAGGAAAGTGTATGATAAATGATGTGTAGTTTGAGTTTAGGTGTTTTAGGTACAATTTTTAGTTGAGATATTTAAATGAAAAAACCAACAAATCTAAACACACTTTCTCTCTCTATATATATATTCTCTCTATATATATATATATATATTCAGCTTCGATAAAAGATTTGATCAAATCTAAAATATTTTTAATTGAAAAATCATTAGTTGAGAATAATGACTAATTTATAATTATATTTTTTTAGGTGGATGACTATGCTTCTTTGTAGGATTTTCATCAAGTGCCAAAATTAGATATACATGGATAAAGAAACTTTTAGAAAGTCAAATGATAATTAATTAGTACTATCAAAATCTTAGTTGTTACGTAATTATGCAGAAAACACCATATGGATATGGAACTACGTGGACAAGCAATTCCACATCATGAAGTTGATTTTCTTATGCATTGTCATTATCAAGAAAATTAAGTAGTAATGGATCAATGTCAACTAAATCTTACTTTACTTAAACCCTAGTTACTAATGGAAAGTCTATGTAACCATGAAAGATAATTGGCTATATAATAAGCTCAAAAGGATCTTGTATCATGACTTTGAAAGTTATGGGGGAATCAAATAAATAAATAAATAAAATCCAAAGGCAATTAATCCCCTTGAATTAAATAACAAGAGTTTTTTTTATTTTTTATTTTTAAAATTTATGAAATAGAGATTTTATTGCTCAAACAATATGATGATAATTCTGTTTATCCCTCGATTCTTCTCTTCTAAATATTTTTCGTAATTCAAGAGTAGTTGGTAGAGTATTGCTCAAACAATATGATGATAAGGATCTACTTATGATATATCTGATTACCAAGAAAGTAGAATATCACTTTGCTTTCAGAAAGACAATATTCAATATCTTGATTTCATTATAAATATGTAAGATTTTATAGAATATTTGAGATTATCACAAGTGTCTATATTCATTTTATATATATTCATCTTCGTGGGGGATTGTGTCATGTGTGGACCTATATGGGGTAGGCATTAAGGTTGTCCAAAATATATTAATACCAAAATTAACACTTTTTTGGTTTGTTGGATCATTTTCCCTTTATAATTAAAATAACAATTATTTATGAAAACATAGTGGAATTAACCTTGTGGAGTCCAGAAGGAAGACAATCCAGCAATCTCAAAGGCCACAATTAAATTGTTAATATATTGAAAATGTAATTAAGTAAATAATTTTTAGACCAAATAACAATATAATTTAAAATGATATCTAAAAAGAATTTTAATATTTTGGGCTCATAAGAAAGAATCAAGTCAGCATACAAGGAGGGTGTATTGACAACAGAATTAAGTTAATAAAAATGTGTTTTTGAATATTTTTATTATAATGAGCCGATTATATAATTCAAAATATAGTATTATGAGTTAAAATATTTTAGTAGTTGGAAATATTATAGTAATATGCTTATGGAACAAATATTATAGTAATATGCCTGGGATCGAATCTCATCGCCACCCGAATTAAAAAGAATCTCCACTTGTTTGGTCCATGAAAAAGAATCAAGCCCACACGTGAGGAGACGTGTTGAGAATATAATTAACTAATAAAAGTGGGCTCTCTCTAATAGCTTAATTAAGCTTTTAGATGAGATGGTAGCACACTTCAATAGCTCAAAAGCAAACACCAGCAGTCCCACACATGAGGAGGCGTGTTGAGAATATAATTAACTAATAAAAGTGAGCTCTCTCTAATAGCTTAAGCTTTTAGATGAGATGGTAGCACACTTTAATAGCTCAAAAGCAAACACCAGCATATTGTAGAATGACCGAGAGTTTGTTTTGATTGTTTCTTAAATTCTATTGTATCGTATCGTTTAAATCCATCGTTAGATAACGACGAAAAGACCCATTTTATGGAACGACCGATTTGGTGTGTTCGCGTCGTTACCTTAATATTTTCTTCTCATTATATCTTTATTTATTATTTAATAATTATATTTCATCTTTTACCCTACCTTTTCATAGTATCCCTACCTCGTACCCTACTTTTCTTGTAGGTTTATCATTCAAATCATGGATGTGTGATATTATGTAACGACGGAAAATGATACAACCTATCCAAACGTTGTATTCATTAAAACAATACAGTACGATTCAATACAATACAATACGATACATTATGAAACAACAGGTAACAACCATCCAAACAAAGTGTAAGTCAAAGAGTTTATAAACCATATGGTATAAATTTAAATTATTAATTTACTATCGAATTATCGATTAGCCTGTTAATAAAAAATCTCAAACCGTTAAAATCGATAACTCAATAATTAAAAAAACCAAAATTATTATCGAAACCATTAAACCAATAACCCACTACCGATAAATTAATAACTTTTTTCGATTCAAATTATCAATTTTGAACGCCCTAATTCACAAGGTCCAACTTTAGACATTTTCGGATTCATTTATTGTTTTCACATTCTCTTTACAATCCATAATTTGACTCAAATTAAGATGATCATTTGCCAACTTTATTGTAATTGTATTGTTAAATTCATTATTACGGCATGACATGTCTTTATCATTTTATTTGCAAAGATCATTCAGTATCGATTGCGTTGTTATTTATCTTTATTTATTATCTAATAATTTTTTTATATTTTACTTTTTTTAATAATAGCTTTACTTAATATCCTATTTTTCTTATAAATGTATCATTTAAATCACTAAAGTGTGACATTATATATGTAATGAACGATAAAAAACGATATAACCTGTCTAAATATTATATTTATTAAAATAATATAATATATATTTTAATATGATACATTATAAAATAATAGGTCCGTTGTTGTGAGAGGATCAGCTAAAGACAAAGGACATTCTTTTAAATTAAATGCAGGTACGATTATTTGGTGAAAGCGAGATTAATACCTCTTTTCACCTAGTCAAAATATCATAGAATAATGGGTGGGGAGGATATTTTATCATTTGTATTTATATTATTTTTTTAAGAAAAAGAAAAATATGTCAGTGTGAGCTCGTTCACATTATCGAATCCCAAGCTCAAGTACGAGGGTTAATTATAAACAAATATTTTACTCTATAAATCATTTTTCATCGCTCTCGGCGCATCAAATCGTATAGTGAAATTAACAATCTTAAATAGTTTTAAGGTAAAGATGATATTCAGACTCATAAGAAGGAAGAAACTCTTGTCGCCAACTACATAGGTCGTAATAGCCTATTGGTAAACAAATGACCGTCCTCTAGATTAGTTAAGCCTATGAACATGGGTGTATCAAGGGGGGTCACCGGGTGTAACGACCCATTAGGTTATTTTGAGTACTAGGGCTTGTTATTTCATAAAGACTCTTCGATAGATTCTAAATGGGTATTTTGGACTATTGTAACTATAATTATAAAATTAATGGGGTAATTTTTAATTAGTTGGTGGGTATTTAGTAAACAATTAGTTTTTAGTTGATTGTAAATGGGCCAAATCTGAAATTTATTTAATATGCTGTGTAACTGGGCCCATATGTAGAAATAAAAATAAGTTAGTGGAATTTGTTACCTTTTAGTACAGAATTATTTTATTTAGAAAAGAAAAGGGGAACTCAGCGAAAACCTTACCTGCGAGATCAACACAAAGGGGCTACGGCTTCAGGTAAAGTTTCGGCAAGCTCTAATGGTGTGCTATACATATTGATGGGTGATGGGAATGTATATCATTATACTAGTTTTTAAAGAGTTGGCATAAGGCAAAAACCTATTATTATTATTATTATTATTATTATTATTTTAATTAAATTTGCTAGTATTAGTATTATAAATATTTTAATTGTTATGGTGTGAATGCATGAAAGTTCCACAATTCACTTTATACGGTCAATTCACCCAATAGAAATAGGCTCAGTGCTACTTTATTTAGGATTGTAATAAAAACAATAATAATAATTAAAGATTAAGTTACTAATGATGGAAAGATCAAAGTGGTGGGTTGAAAAGTGATTGAAGTTGTAAAGAGGCACATGGTTGTTATGGTGCAATTGAATTATAGGAGTGTTGCAATTTCTTCTTGCAGCGAATAACTTATTTTGAAAAAAAAAAACAGTGAGTTCGACTTTTTAAGCTATGTTAATTATCACATTATGATTTAAGTTTTGATATACTGAGGTACTTAATTAAATATTAAGTGTATCATATTATTTAAATTCCATTAAAGTATACTAATTGAAGGAATTAAGACTTATCCTTAGGCTTGAACTTTAGGAATTTGATTACTGATTTGGGTGAGTTTTTGAGTTAAAGCTAGATATATAGGTGTCTACGGACTCGTTTGCTTATGAATATTGTATACTTGATAGATTGGAAACGTTCGAATGCATTGAGGAAAGGAAAAGCATTGGGGAATTAGCTTGCTTGACTTTGGTTCTTCGGTTGAGGTAGGTTATGGTTTATTCTATGTGATAGATAGACTCTTAATAGCGATTGATAGTCATTGAGCAATATTGTGAAATTTCTATGTACTTGGTTGTTGTGGTTTGGATGATTCATGTGTTGTTGTGAATGGTCTGAAATCCCAAGACCGAGAAATCTATAATCTTAAGCTTGTTTTATTAAAGTGATGCCTTGAATAAAGAAGGCTTAATGAAATATTGATAAGGAAGTGGAAAGAGATGATAAATAATGACAAATGAAGTAACGATATAATTGGATCGGGTGTCACGTTCCGACACGGTATTAATGGATCGGGTGTCACGTCCCGACACGGTATTATTGGATCGGGTGTCACGTTCCGACACGGTGTTATTGGATCGGGTGTCACGTTCTGACACAGTAATATTAAAGAAAAACATATTGAATTAACTTAATATACTAAATCTCAAAGAACTCATTTCCCAAAAGAGCGTGGTGTGGAGGCCTGAGTCTTCATGTGTGTTCTTGATATTGTTGACTGATTGTGTACTTGATTTAGTGTTGTTGTCACTTGTTCATGTGATTTGTTGCTTGCCACCTGTTACGTGCTATAGTTGATTTTATACTATTACTTTATGCATATCAGTTTCTATATTGAGTCGGCCGATGATATCTACTCAGTACATATTGCCTTGTACTGATCCCTACTTGTGTTTCCTTCGTTTTCCTGTTGTGGAGTGCAGCGAGTGTACCACCGATTTCGACTCGCCCTCAGCTCTAGTCCGTCTCCAGCACATCAGAATTCAGGGTGAGCTATTTCATCTAGCTCGTGTTGGATTCTCTTTCGGTCATGGCATGATGTCCTTAGCTTTTGGACATACATTGTCCTATTTATTTATTTATTTTGATATCTTTAATACTCTTAGACTTAGTATTTAGAGATTAGATGTCCTTGATGTGATGACTTTCAGATTTTGGGGAGAATATGTAATAAACTCTAGAGGGTTTTTATTATTGACTTTAATAAATTTTGAGCTTCCGCATTATGATTGTATTTATTTGTTGAACAATTAATATAAGTTGGGGTTTGGATTCGTTGGTTCTCCCACCTAGGAGGTTAAGTGTGGGTGCCACTCATGACTCGTTTTGGGTCGTGACACCGGGTTCACGTGATCCCATGTTCCCCTCCCGAGACCATATATAGTAGTGTTATTTTTTTTTTAAATATTGAAATATAGATGTGTGAACCCACACTCGAAGTATCATATAATGCGATGATGACTTGGTGCATCTCTCTACGTGAGGTTAGAAATTTGAATCTTATATTTATCTTGTTTTATTTTTCTATCTAAAATTAGATAACACCTTTCTAAGTGGTTATTGGTAGCACTTTTGGCATTTTAATTAATTCACACACACAAATATATATATATATATATATAAGAATTAATTTTGGACCTATAATATTAAAATTTTAATGATTTTCAGTAATAAGATCCTAAATGTCGAACCGATCAAATTTATATCTTAGATCAATCTTTTTATAATAGTGCACCCCTCATCTCAAAATCTTGAATATAACTCTGCCTATGAACATGAATGAAGGAAGTCTGCACCAGCACGCCCACTAGCAAAACAAAAGATAATGAACTTCTTTTACCAGTATAGTATATCGGAAATATATCTAGAAGAGGATTTCATAAGAATAAAGTTGTGTATAGCTTATTTTCTTCAGATCCACTTATGAAATTACACTGAATTTGTTATGGTATATTACCAAAAAAACAAAAACAATAAAGTGTCATACTACCTAAAGGAATCTAGCTACGCTTAGCTAAGCTTTAATTCAACAAATTAAATTAAATAAATAATTGGTGAAGAAAAGGAGCAAAGATAGGAACAGTGACCTTTCAGAACCTCAATGGGGAAAGCTACACACATATATATCCAAAAAAAAATTTATCTAGCCAATAACCAACCTTGTTAGTTGTGCTAAAGTCCAACTCTATATGACTAGGAATATTCATCTTAATTAACTATGGGGGTTGGGGCTATATTATGTATAGTGGCTAAGTCACAAACCATGAAAAACATTCCATTGGACATCTTTTGTCGAAAAGTTACACGTTCAAATTATAAGTTTCACTCACATCTCTTAATGTGAGATTTGCTCGAATATAATCAGTCAGATTCGTAACTTTGTTTAACTTTCAACATTGCAAAAGACCGGAATAACCTTTCATTATATATGCTCCCTCGAAGGAAAGGTCCTATAAACGGACTTCTTCATTAAAGGGCAAGACGTAGTTTTTATTATTCCTGAAAAAAGTGGAAGGAGTTAGGAGAAGGGAGCGCCACTAGTATATATATAAAACTAAATAATGTATTTATTTTTTTAATCGTCTTGTCAGAATTTTTGTTTGTGCTATTGCTTAGGTATATATAATGTATTAATGAAGTATGATTATATCATCACAAATCTTGAGATGCATTGGTTCACTGTGTGATAATGACCATCGACTAAAAACAAAAAACAAAAAAAGGTGCATCAAGAAATATATATATATCCACACTTAGGCAGATTGAATATTCAGTTGATTTATTTTCCTTTTTTTTTTTTTTTTGGAGTCAAATGGCCTAAAAGAATTAATTAAAAAGAAAATCAACAACAATAATATAACATATTCAGCGTAAATAAATATGCCATAAGTAAGGTTTGAGGAGGATAAAATACACGCAGATTTTGTCTCAACCATTGTGGGGTAGATCGAGAGATTGTTTCTAATAAATCTCAAAAAAAATATAATCGACGTAGACATAGGAAAATAAGAAAAAATATTAAAACAAGATAACAAAATACCAATATACAAAAGCAACATATATCAATACATGCACATTAGAGAACTAGAAGCTACATGATATCTAAATCATACTATCTACTCCCACCGTTCCAAAATTCTTGTCACAATTTTTTTCTTTTGAAAGTCAAAACGATAAGAACTTTGACGATCAACATTTTAAGATATATATTTTTTTATCATATTGATATGATAAAACTTGCAATTTATAGTACTTTTCATATAATTTTTAAATATTTTAATTTTAATTTTGAAATTAATCAAATCTAATTTAGTTTTGAAAATTAATCAAATTGACTCTAAACGTGACAAATAAAATGGAACGGAGGGAGTAGTTGAATTATAATTTTGTATCTTGAAGTGACTGATGACCTAATTAAGTGGCATTTTTCATCTTCGCCGCATACTTATCAATAGTTATCATGTTAATTCATGCCCCTTCTTAATTAAATATAATTAATGAAATTAACTAGGATCATAATGGCCTATATAAACCCCAAACATCCCAATGGACACCTATAATACCTACAAGGGTTTTCTTGCAAATTAAAATAACCCTATCTTCAAGAATGGCTAATTTTAGGTTTTTGTTATGCTTGATTCTTATTATCTTGCTTTCATGTCCTCCCTCCGAAAGTCGTCCCCTCGGGCCATCTCCGCGGAGGAGGAGAGAGATGATAACGATGATGGAAACAGCTCGAGAAATTATTAAAGAAAGATTAAGACATACAATCAAGTACAACGTGAAACGATTAAGTCCTGGAGGACCTGACCCTAAACATCATTAGGGTACGTAATTTTGTAATTTTCAAAGAAAGGAGGACAAAAGTGGATATGAGACTAAATATAGTCCATGAGCATATAAAGAATTCTCTGTTTCTTTTGATGTGACACCTTTTTTTCAGTGTGTTTTAGAGAAGAATGACGATTTTCTGTATTTTTCACTTGCTCTTGAATGTCATGCTTTTACTGCCATTGAAATGTCATTGACATATATAAGATCACAAGTTTTACGTACTAAAATATTGTATATGATCTTAAACTTATGGCCCTCGTAAAGCTTTTTATTTTAAATGACCAAGTTGTTGTACGATCCCTTCCCTTATAATTCTTATTATAGTGATTGTGATAGTTTTTATTTTATTTTATTTTATTTTATTTTATGTGATTGAGTTGTAAGTTTTAACTTTTTGCTTTATGGATTATATAATTCTTAAAGTACAAAAAGAGAGAAGTCTATTCCTATTTTTATAAATGTTGACGCAAGTCTCTATGTTAAAAAAAAAAAAAAAAAAATTTAAAGTATGTTGATGGACGATACACAAGGTGTAGAGTGAATAAGCTAATACGTACGAATTTATCTGAACCTAATAAATTTTTGGTTTAATACTTTGTATACATATTAAAAGTTTTACTATACAAATAATAAATTTCAAACTCAATAAATTAGATGTGGGATGTTGTAAAATACTAAACCAAAAATTTACAAACTCAATAAAATGTTGTAAAATACTACAAATCATTCACATTAAAGTTACAATCTTTTTTGTGATTGTATTCATTGTTCCCATATAAATAGCAATCTTTGACTCTATCACATGCAAGATTTCATGTAATCAATTTATTGAAATACATTTCCCCTGGATTTCTTGTTAATATTCCGTTAGATTTTTTGGAATAGTTATTATTTATAATAATATTTGTTGGAATCAATTTTTAATTATATTATATTCTTTATAACAATATTTTGCTATAGAAATCAAAAAGTTATTCTGACAAACGATATTGTTATAGAACGATCACTATAACGATCAAATTTCTTTTAGAATCAACTTTCAATCATATGTTATTATTTTACTATTTTTTTATAATAACATGTGCGTTTTATCAAACAAAATATATCTAAACAAACGAAATTTTTGGTGAGAGATTTTACTAGAAATGTTCATTGCAAGATTTCATGTAAATTTTTATCCCCCTAAACCTTAGATTTTCTTTATTTCCTCTTAAATTTTTCAATATTTGGGGTTTTTCCAAAAAAAAAAAAAAACAATAAAACTCAGATTTTTGTGTATCTTAATAGAATCATAGTCTTAGTGGTAGATTGATTTTGTTTATATATATATGGTCTTTTAATTAACACCTTTTGATAATAGTCTTTCTCTGTAATAATATTTTACTACAGAAAGAAAATTCTTTTTGAACTGATTTTTAATATGTATTCTCTGTGACAATATTTTACTATAACAATTAAAAAGTATCTCGACAAACTAACCGCTTGTTATAGAAAAATCACTATTTTAATTCCCTTGCCATCAACTTGTAAATCTCATATTATATTAGTATATTTTCTATAATAACAATTTGTTATAGCAATTTTTAAAAATTCTATGTTTATTGTTCCCTAATTAAATATCCAATCTTAACTTCATGACTTGCAAGATTTCATGTAATCAATTAATTCATACTCCCTATATTTATGTTTTAATTTGTAAGTAAAAGAAGGTTTTTTACTTTTGTAGTCTTAAAAATACGTAGAATATGCTGAATGTCTTTTAATATTGTTGTCTACCTATGTTATGTGGAAAACTGTAATTTTAGACATTACTTTAAAACAAACTAAAAAGGAAAATAAGAAAAACAAATTGAAACGGAAATATTATAAATTTCTCATCATCCTGAAAAAGATGAATCTTTAAATATCCAATCTTTGACTTCATGACCTTCAAGATTTCATGTAATCAATTGATTGCAATTCAACTTTTTTCCCCTAAAACCTTAAATATTCCATTTGGGGTTTTACCAAAAAATCTCAGATTTTTCTATATCTTTGAAAAATCATAGTGTTTTGTGCTGGATGGATTTTCTTTCCATATATAGCTACCCTTTTGGCTTTACTATAAATTTTGCTCAATATTTGATGGTCAAGAACAAAAAATGGCTAATATTAGAGCATCAAAAAAGATGAATGAGAAAAAAAAAATCCCTCAAAGAGGACTTGGTGTTGCTCAACTTGAGAGGATTAGATTAGAGGAACAACATAAAAAAGATTCAATTTTTCAAACAATTCAATGCCCCAAATTTATACCAACATCATCAAGAATTGATTTTTCCTCAAAAGATTGTGTCTTTACACCAAATCAATCTGCCCCTTTTCTTGAAAATTATCCTAAATTGTGGAGTGGTGAGTATAGTCAAAAAGTTGATGATAATGGTGTAGTTTTTGGGCATAATTTGAACTTTCCTAGTGTGCTGCAACAAAGATGTCAACAGAATCAGAAAACTTCTACTTCTACATCAATTGTAAGTCAGCTTCATTGAGTTTTAAGTACTCCATGTTTAACCAAAATGAATGTTGTATGCTTACTCGAGGCTAAGGTCTATCTGAAACAATCTCTCTACCTTCACAAGGTAGGGGTAACGTTGCATACATGTCACCCTCCTCAGACCCCACTTGTGGGATTATACTGGATGTGTTGTCGTTATATATGTATTAGGGTAAACTTGTATGTAGTTTTGTGTTTGAATTGCTTTTGTGGAAATTGTAGGTGAATATCTCATCAGGGATTTCATCATCATCATCATCATCTCTACGGAATTTACAGATGGAGCCCCCTTCAAACCAAAGTTATTATGGCTGCAAATGTTTACCTCTTTGGCCTGAAGAAGTTAAGGTAATTCTATTAGTTTGCTTGATCATTCTCCTATATAATAGGAGACGACGAGAGGTCGAAATATAGGATAAGTGTCTATTAAACCCTGTGTTGCTCGAACTCTTCAAAAATGTCACCAGATCCGTGTATGATCCTCCAAAAGTAATACATTTTTGGAGGATCTAACACGGATGCACAACATATTTGGAGAGTCTGAGCAACATACTTAAGACTAGATTATTGAGATAATGTAATCGAACTTTGAACCACTATCCCATGGGGATGTAGGGGCAGATGTAGATCATAATTTAGAGGTTCATATGAACATAGTAGCTTTTGCTCGGACTCTGTATGTGTGCTAAGGGGATCCACTAAACAAACAAATTTCGAACGAGTAAATCAAATGGAATGTGGTAGAATTGGGAACTCGAGCACATAATGTTCAAATCCTAGATCAGGCTCTCTGGGAATGAATTGGAACTCACTCACCAAAGATAGAATGCTACACTTCTTAGTTGTGTATGCTCACAAATTTGATGTTGATTTTTCTGAATAGCTATATTTTGGTTTGTTGATGTTGTAATATAGTTGGCCGGCATGAAGAGGCCCTATCCGTTCTCTCAAGAATACCCGCCTGTACCTTCATTTCGATGCAAAAAGTGCTCAGTTGCCCCTGTATCCAGATCAAACGAATCCACTTCCAGCAGCAATGAGTGCTCAGTCAATGTGGAAGAGCGAAATGCGCTTAAAAGGTTCTATATTACCTCAAAAACGCTTAACTTTAATACTCGTGAACCTAACAAAATGTCATTTGGCATTTTTACAGAGAAGTTGTGTCAAAGTCGAGAGCTTTGTCTGAGTCCGAACCATCAAGTTCAGTAAGAAAAATTAAAGGTCTAAATGGAGATTTTCTGAGATTGGCTCCTCCAGCAGAAGATTTGCCGCATTTAGGAGCAGCAAATCGGGATTCTTTAACTGATTCAGCCCCAAAATGCCTTCAGCTATTCGACTATGTACCCCCTCGGGTGAGACTAAAGGACTTCAACATTTTTAATATTCTCTGCTTTTTGATCTTGGTTTCACTACCTTCCGAATGTGTTTAATCTACAGGTTGCTGCTGCAGAACCTACCCCGCCTTCAGGCCTAAGCATATCAGTTCAACAGCCGATCCTCAGATTCTTGCCATCTGCAAAGGTTCAGATTGGTCAAGAAGGAACTCGTGGAAGTGACATTCGTACTGAAGTAGGAGGAAATATTGATTTGGAACTGAAGCTATAGAAGTTTGTCCATGCCATATGGTTGGGATGTCCTGGTAAATAAGGCTCGCGTTAGAGGTGTGTCCATGGGGCTTTAATTCTTTTTCATGATAGAGAGCGTTGCTTCGAGTGATTGTCCTACCATTTATAGGGATAGTTTGTAGATAATTTTATATTCATGTTTGTGCATGAAAAACATTGTGAAATGTGAATCACAGAAGAGAGATTTTCCTTAGCCTCGAGGCTTCGCTTTATAGTTGAGTTTTAAGTGTTTCAGTTGTAACAATCAACAATTTCGACAAAATATGGAGAATTGGGTTCTGCTTGATCTTGCTAGATTCATGTACTAAGGTTGTCTTGCAAATTTTGGATCTAAGTGCTTATCGTGAATTGTGTGACCATCTCATCTAAAAGCTTAAGCCATTAGAAGGAGCACATTTTTACTTACTTAATTATATCTTCAACACGCCCTCTCAAGTTCAGGCCTGATTCCTTTTTTATGGTTCAAGCACATGAAAAATATATATGAGAATGGGTGGTAGTGAGACTCGATTCCAAGACCTCTATCTGTTGTGGTGCAATATTGAATTATGTGGTTATCTCGGATAAAATCTTAAGCTGTTAGAGAGATAGCACACTTCTAATCTCAGGATTGTTAAACGAATAAGTCATTATCTAGAACGTAAACCAAAACTAAAGCCATGGGGGATACCCAAAAGGGGAATGATGTGCTCAAACTTGCAATGCATCCCATTACTCCGCAAACAAGTAGCACACTAAGCACTTCAGCTGAGTAGTTCCAAGCCAATCCCCGGAAATATACTAATGAAAGCAGCACAGTAAGTCCAAGCATATTGTTGATGAACAGTACCCCGCCATATATCTGCTTAGTTTTAATCGGTTTTGTCAGACAATAACAAACTAAAGGAAGAAGGGGAGAGAACACAGAACAGTACGTGAAATGACATTTTCTTTGTTGTAATCAATGCTTTCGAATAACCTGTAATGCAGCAATTAAAATTACTCTAAAAATTTACAATCTTAATATGCCGTTTTTCAGCCTACTGATCAACTATGTTGCTCGGACTCTCCAAAAATATTGTTGCATCCATTCGTGTTGGATTTTTCTCAAAATGCACTTCTTTTGGAGGATCCGACATGCACGTGATGACATTTTTAAAGAGTCCGAACAGCATAGTTGATCATTAATAGCAGTTACTCACTTTCTAATAGCAGAAATATTGTGTTTGCCATCTTCTGTGTACAGAATTCCTACTGCAGTGTTTTCAACATGTTAAGAAATAGCAGATAGAATATGTTTCATCATTTCGTGTTCCTCCCTTTTCTTTTTGAGCCTAGGCTGTAGAATCTGTGATGATAAGCCAAGAAGTGTTTACCCTATAAGGTACATAATCCAAAGTGGGATTTATTACTCCGAGTCGTAAAATTGAGATTATTTTGTTTCCTTCCTTATCATAGAGGTGCCCGTGGGACTTATTTATTGAAAAAGGGGAGTGAGGAGGGGAAGGAAGAATGGAAAGCCCGAACTTTACCATGAGCTGACGCTTTCTAACTCTCTATGATGAGTGAAAGCCACTTAACAAACTAAGTGTTTCTCTGTGATTATTTTATATATGTATATATAGTAGATATAGGTGTCTAGTTGATCATTTTGTAAGTTGGAATGTTTAACTGACACAGTGGAGACGAGTTGAGGGGTCTAGATGTGCATACTCAAAGTTGGAGTGCTTACTAGCCAGCTGAGGCCAAGTTTGAGTGTCTGTTTAGCTATTATGCCCTTCTTTATATTTTGAATTCCGTTAGTGAAATGCATCGATATAAGGATTTTGAATTACCTGGTAAAAAAGTAAGACAGTAGAAGTAGAATGGAAACCACAAGGCATAGTATGATGAAAATTTGTTCTGGGATCGCAGATAAGTGCAGGACTGTTGGAACTAGGATGATTATGAATGGAATCACAGATAGAACCATTATTCTGTAATGTTCTTAAATTAAAGATACGTAGAATGTACTAAAAATATCTTAAACATGTTAGGTGGAAAACTGAAATTAAAGAATTACCAAAAATGGAAAGAGACATTTTTTAAAAAAAAACAGACTAGAAAAGGAAAATAAGTAACACAAACAAATTGAAATGGAATGAGTATAAGTTTCTCATCATTTGATAGACAATATTAGAGCTTTCAAAAAAAGATGAATCTTTAAATATCCAATCTTTGACTTCATGATCTGCAAGATTTGATGTAATCAATTGATTACAATTCAATTTTTTCCCCTAGAACCTTAAATTTTCCATTTGGGGTTTTACCAAAAAAACTCGGATTCTTCTGTATCTTTGAAAAATCATAGTGTTTTGTGCTGGATGGATTTTCTTTCCATATATAGATACCCTTTGGCTTTACTATAAATTTAATTTGCTCAACATGTGATGGTCAACAACAAAAAATGGCTAATATTACAGCATCAAAAAATATGAATGAGAAAAAAAAAGTCCCACAGAGAGGACTTGGTATTGCTCAAATTGAGAGGATTAGATTAGAGGAACAACATGGTTTAGTTTTTGGGCATAATTTAAACTTTCCTAGTGTGATGCAACAAAGATGTCAACAGCATCAGAAAACTTCTAGTTCTACATCAATTGTAAGTCAGCTTCATTGAGTTTTAAGTATTCCTTCATATTTAACCAGAATGGGGGACTTGGTGTAACTAAAGTTGTTGTCATCTGACCTAGAGGTCAGGGGTTCGAGATGTGGAAACAACCTCTTGCAGAAATGCAGTGTAAGGTTGTGTACAATAGATCCTTGTGGTCCGGCCCTTTTCCGGACCCGTGCATAGCGGAAGCTTAGTGCATCCGACTGCCCTTCATACTACTTAATGAGGGGTCTTGGGTTAGGGCCTTGGGTATGAAGCCGCTCTTGTTAGGGAGTGTTTATAAACTTGATGCTTATTTTTCTGAATAGCTATATTTTGGTTTGTTTATGTTGTAATATAGATGGCTGGTGTGAAGAGGCCCTATCCGTTCTCTCCAGAATACCGGTCTGTCCCTTCATTTCGATACAAAAACTGCTGTGTTGCCCCTGTATCCAGATCACACGAGTTCTCAGTCAATGTGGAAGAGCGAAATGCTCTTAGAAGGTTCTATATCTTACCTAAAAATAGCTTAATTTTAATACTCGTGAGCCTGACAAATAGTCATTTGGAATTTTTATAGAGAAGTTATGTCAAAGTCGAGAGCTTTGTCTGAGTCCGAACCATCGAGTTCAGTAAGAGAAATTAAAGGTCTCACTGGAGATTTTCTGAGATTGGCTCCTCCAGCGGAAGCTTTGACGCATTTAGGAGCAGCAAATCGGCATTCTTTAACTGATTCAGCGCCAAAATGCCTTCAGCTATTCGACTATGTACCCTCTCGAGTGAGACTAAAGGGCTTTAGCATTTTTAGTATTCTTGTTCAGTTCTCTGCTTTTTGATCTCGGTTTCACTACCTTCCGAACGTGTTTAATCTACAGGTTGCTGCTGCAGAGCCTACCCCACCTTCAGGCCTAAGCATATCAGTTCAACAGCCGATCCTCAGATTCTTCCCATCAGCAAAGGCGCAGATTGATCAAGAAGGAACTCGTGGAAGTGACATTCGTACTGAAGTAGGAGGAAATATTGAATTGGAATTGAAGCTATAGATGTTTGTCCATGCCATATGGTTGGGATGTCCTGGTAAATAAGGCTCGCGTTAGAGGTGTGTCCATGGGGATTTAATTCTTTTACATGATAGAGAGCGTTTCTTTGAGTGATTGTCCTACCATTTATAGGGATAGTTTGTAGATAATTGTATATACATGTTTGTGCATGAAAAACATTGTGAAATGTGAATCACAGAAGAGAGATTTTCCTTAGCCTCGAGGCTTCGCTTTTTAGTTGAGTTTTAAGTGTTTCAGTTGTAACAATCAACAATTTCGACAAAATATGGAGATTTGGGTTCTGCTTGATCTTGCTAGATTCATGTACTAAGGTTATCTTGCAAATTTTGGATCTAAATGCTTATCGTGAATTGTGTGACCATCTCATCTAAAAGCTTAAGCCATTAGAGGGAGCACATTTTTAATTAGGCATAATACATAAATAGGACCCTAAACTTGGCTTCAAATTTTAAGTTTGCCCTCAAACTTTCAAAGTGCACAAATAGGCACTTTAACTATCCCACTTTTAAATAAATAAACACTTGAATCCCACCTGTCAAAGTGCGTGTTGTGCACTCAATCTGCACGCGTCAGGAGTAGATTCTGAGGCCCACAACGGTAAAAAAATGCTGAAATTACAATTATACCCTTAATGAATCCCTTTACCCTTGTATATTAATTGAAATTAATATTGTTTTTTTAAAATTCTAAAATCAACGTGTAAAAAAATTAATTTGTTGGCAGCCATTGAGTGGCTCACTAATACACATTGGAGCGTTTGCATTCCTCGCTCTTTGGCTGCAATAATCGAGTGCTTATTTATTTAAAAGTAGGATAGTTAAAGTGCCTATTTGTGCACTTTGAAAGTTTGAGGACAAACTTAAAATTTGAAGCCAAGTTTAGGGTCCTATTTATGTATTATGCCTTTTAATTACTTAATTATGTCTTCATCACGCCCTCTCAAGTTCAGGCCTGATTCCTTTTTTATGGTTCAAGCACATGAAAAATATATATGAGAATGGGTGGTAGTGAGACTCGATTCCAAAACCTCTATCTGTTGTGGTGCAATATTGAATTATGTGGTTATCTCGGCTAAAAGCTTAAGCTGTTAGAGAGATAGCACACTTCTAATCTCAGGATTGTGTCTTTAAGATGTTGACTGATCCCTTGGTTTCTTCCTATGTTTACTTCGTTATATTTTGAATCCCCTTAACAAAAATTATGACTCCATAGTTGGGTTATGTCACTCATTACGCAATGTGATAGTTAACAATATTTCTCAAAAAGCCTAGAAAGAGAACCAGCCCTTCCATTTATTCCGGAAATCACAATAGAGACAACATGTTCAAGCTTTTTTTGTTAAACGAAAAAGTCATAATCTAGAACTTAAACTAAAACTAAAGAGAATGTATAGAGCACAAAAGCCTTGGCAGATACCCACACGGGGAATGATGTGCTCAAGCTGGCAGTGCATCCCATTACTCCGCAAACCAGTAGCACAGTAAGCACTTCAGCTGAGTAGTTCCAAGCCAATCCCCGGAAATATACTAATGAAAGCAGCACAGTAAGTCCAAGCATATTGTTGATGAACAGTACCCCCACCATATATCTGCTTAGTTTTAATCGGTTTTGTCAGACAATAACAAACTAAAGGAAGAAGGGGAGAGAACACAGAACAGTACGTGAAATGACATTATCTTTGTTGTGATCAATGCTTTTGAATAACCTGAAATGCAGCAATTAAAATTACTCTAAAAATTTACAATCTTAATATGCCATTTTTCAGCCTGCTGATCAACTATGTTGCTCGGACTCTCTAAAAATATTGTTGCATCCATTCGTGTTGGATTTTTCTCAAAATGCACTTCTTTTGGAGGATCCGACATGCACGTGATGACATTTTTAAAGAGTCCGAACAGCATAGTTGATCATTAATAACAGTTACTCACTTTCTAATAGCAGAAATATTTGGTTTGCCATCTTCTGTGTACAGAGTTCCCACTGCTGTGTTTTCGACATGTTGAAAAATATCTGATAGAATATGTTTCATCATTTCGTGTTCCTCCCTTTTCTTTTTGAGCCAAGGCTGCAGAATCTGTGATGATAAGCCAAGAATTTTTTTACCCTATAAGGTACATAATCCAAAGTGGGATTTATTACTCCGAGTCGTAAATTTGAGATTATTTTGTTTCCTTCCTTATCATAGAGGGGCCCGTGGGGCTTATTTATTGAAAAAGGGGAGTGAGGAGGGGAAGGAAGAATGGAAAGCCCGAACTTTACTATGAGTTGACGCTTTTTAACTCTCTATGAGGAGTGAAAGCCAGTTAACAAACTAAGTGTTTCTCTGTGATTATTTTATATATGTATATATAGTAGATACAGGTGTCTAGTTGATCGTTTTGTAAATTGGAATGTTTAATTGACACAGTGGAGAAGAGTTGAGGGGTCTAGATGTGCATACTCAAAGTTGGAGTGCTTACTAGCCAGCTGAGGCCAAGTCTGAGTGTTTGTTTAGGTATTATGCCGTTCTTTATATTTCTAATTCCGTTAGTGAAATGCATCGGTATACGGATTTTGAATTACCTCGTAAATAAAGAAAGACAGTAGGAGTAGGAGTATGACGAAAATTTGTTCTGGGATTGCAGATAAGTGCAGGACTGTTGGAACTAGGATGATTATGAATGGAATCACAGATAGAACCATTATACTCTAATGATCTTAAATTAAAGATATATAGAATGTACTAAACATATCTTTTAATCTTGTTATCTTAAACATGTTAGGTAGAAAACTGAAATTAAAGAATTATCGAAAATGGAAAGAGACATTTTTTTTTAAAAAAAAACCAAAAAAGGAAAGTAAGTAACACAAACAAATTGAAATGGAATGAGTATAAATTTCTCATCATTTGATGGCCAAAAACTTAAAATGGCTAATATTAGAGCTTTCAAAAAAAGATAAATATTTATATATCCAATCTTTGACTTCAGGACCTGCAAGATTTGATGTAATCAATTGATTGCAATTCAATTTTTTCCCCTAAAACCTTAAATTTTCCATTTGGGGTTTTACCAAAAAAACTTAGATTTTTCTGTATCTTTGAAAAGTCATTGTCTTTGTGTTGCATGGATTTTCTTTCCATATATAGATACCCCTTTGGCTTTACTATAAATTATGCTCAACAATTGATGGTCAAGAACAAAAAATGGCAAATATTAGAGCATCAAAAAAGATGAATGAGAAAAAAAATGTCCCACTAAGAGGACTTGGTATTGCTCAACTTGAGAGGATTAGATTAGAGGAACAACATAAAAAAGATTCAAGTTTTCAAACAATTCAATGCCCCAAATTTATACCAACATCATCAAGAATTGATTTTTCTTCAAAAGATTGTGTCTTTACACCAAATCAATCTGCCCCTTTTCTTGAAAATTGCTCTAAATTGTGGAGTGGTGAGTATAGTCAAAAAGCTGATCATCATGGTGTAGTTTTTGATCATAATTTGAACTTTCCTAGTGTGCTGCAACAAAGATGTCAACAGAATCAGAAAACTTCTAGTTCTACATTAATTGTAAGTCAGCTTCATTGAATTTTCAGTATTCCTTCATACTTAACCAGAAGGGGAGCCTTAGCGTAGCCTAAATTTGTTGTCATGTGACCAAGAGGTCACAAGTTCGAGATGTGGAAACAACCTCTTGCAGAAATGCAAGCTAAGGTTTTGTATAATAGACCCTTGTGGTATGATCCTTTTTCGGAGCCGTGCATAGTGGAAGCTTAGTGCACCTGACTTGTGGGATTATACTAGATATGTTGTTGTTATATATGTATTTGGGGTTAACATGTGTATAGTTTTGTGTTTCTTGTGTTTGAATTGCTGAGGAAAATTTCTTTTGTGGAAATTGTAGGTGAATATCTCATCAGGGATTTCATCATCTGTAAAAAGTTTTCAGATGGAGCCCCCTTCACACCAAAGTGAATCCGAACCATCGTTCGCAGTAAGAGAAACTAAAGCTCTCAATGGAGATTTTCTTAGTTTAGCTCCTCCAGAAGCAGCTTTGCCACATTTAGAAGCAGTAAATCGGTGCTCTTTAACTAATTCAGCCCCACAATGCCTTCAGCTATTCGATTATGTTCCCTCTCAGGTGAGACTAAAGGACTTTAGCATTGATATTCTTGTTCATGTACTCTGCTTTTTGATCTCGGTTTCACTACCTCCCAAATGTGTTTAATCCACAGGTAGCTGCTGCAGAGCCTACCTCGCCTTCAATCTTTTTTTCCATTTTTGTCAACTCTTTCATTTCAACTTTTATATTTAAGACCACAAGATTAAAGGGCATTTTGGTACATTATCCATATCTTTAGTTTAAGACCACAACACTTTTTTACTTCCTTAAACTCATCTCATGTCAAATCAGACAAACAAATTTAAGCATAGAGAGTACTATTTGTATGCTTGATCCACTGGATCCAAGATAATGGCCAAAAAGAGTATCTTATGTAGCTAGAATAACAAAAAAAAATGGTATTATGTGTATGCTCATAAATTTGATGTCTATTTTTCTGAATAGCTCTATTTTGGTTTGTTGGTGATGTAATATAGATGGCCGGCATGAAGAGGCCCTATCCGTTCTCTCCAGAGTACCCTCCTGTCCCTTCATTTCGATGCAAAAAGTGTTGTGTTGCTCCTGTATCCACTTCCAGCAGCAACAAGTGCTCAGTCAATGTAGAAGAGGGAAATGTGCTTAAAAGGTTTCTATATCTTACCTGGAAATCACTTAGTTCTAATACTTGAGAGACTAATATTTAGTCATTTGGTATTTTTATAGAGAAGTTATTTCAAAGTCAAAAGCTCTCAATGGAGATTTTCTCAGATTAGCTCCTCCAGAAGCAGCTTTGCCACACTTAGGAGAAGTAAATCGGTGTTCTTTAACTGATTCAGTCCCACAATGCCTTCAGTTATTCGACTATGTTCCCTCTCGGGTGAGACTAAAGGACTTTTTTAACATTTATATTCGTGTTCATATACTGTGCTTTTTGATCTCGGTTTCACTATCAAACGAATGTATTTTTAATCTACAGGTAGCTGCTGCAGAGCATATGCCTCCTTCAGGTCTAAGCATATCAGTTCAACAACCCATCCTCGGATTCATCCCATCTGCAAAGGTGCAGATTGATCGAGAAGGAACTCGTGCAAGTGACTTTCATACTGAAGTAGAAGGAAATGTTGATTTGGAACTGAAGCTATAGAAGTTTGTCAATGCCATATGTTTGTGTTGTCCTGGTGAGTAAGGCTCACGTTAGAGGTGTGTCCGTGGGGTTTTAATTCTTTTACATAATAGAGAACGTTGCTTCGAGTGATTGTCCTACCATTTATAGGGATAGTTTGTAGATAACTTCATATGCATGTTGGTGCATGAAAAAACATTGTGAAACCTGAATCACAGAAAAGAGGTTTTCCTTATCTTAGAGGCTCCGCCTTTTTAGTTGAGTTTTTAAAATTTTCAGTTGTAACAATCAATGATTTCGACAAAATATAGAGATTTGGGTTCTGCTTGATCTTGCTAGGTTCAAGTATTAATGCTGTGTTGCAAATTTTGGAGAATAATAGTCTTTGTGCCGGATGAATTCTCTTTCCATATATAGATACCCTTTTGGCTTTTACTTGAAGAATCATACTTCCTTTGTTTCAATTTGTTTGTCTAATTTTGACATTGTATAAAACTTAAGAAAATAAAGAAAATCTTAAACTAAACATATGTAGAATATGCTAAAATGTCATTTAATCTTATTGGCTTAAATATGTCGTGTGGAAAACTGTAATTAAAAATATACCAAAATAGGATTATAAGTTCTCATCATTTGAATTTTGATGGACAAGATCCTAAAATGGCTAATATTAGAGCTTTCAAAAAAAGATGAATCTTTAAATACCCAATCTTGACTTCATGACCTGCAAGATTTCATATAATCAATTGATTGAAATTCAATTTTTTTCCCCATAAAACCTTAAAAAAAAAATTAATTCGTCTTAAATATTCCATTTGGGGTTTTACCAAAAAAACTCAGATTTTTCTGTATCTTTGAAGAATCATAGACTTGGTGCTAAATTTGCTCAACATTTGATGGTCAAGAACAAAAAATGGCTAATATTAGAGCATCAAAAAAATTGAATGAGAAAAAAAAAGTCCCACAAAGAGGACTTGGTGTTGCTCAACTTGAGAGGATTAGATTAGAGGAACAACATAAAAAAGATTCAATTTTTCAAACAATTCAATGCCCCAAATTTATACTGACATCATCAAGAATTGATTTTTCTTCAAAAGATTGTGTCTACACCAAATCAATCTGCCCCTTTTCTTGAAAATTGTCCTAAATTGTGGAGTGTTGAGTATAGTCAAAAAGTTGATCATAATGGTATAGTTTTTGGGCATAATTTGAACTTTCCGAGTGTGTTGCAACAAAGATGTCAACGGAATCAGAAAACTTCTAGTTCTACATCAATTGTAAGTCAGCTTCATTGAGTTTTAAGTATTCCATCATAATTTAACCAGAAGGGGAGCCTTGGCGTAACATAAAGTTGTTGTCATGTGACCTAGAGGTTACGAGTTCGAGAAGTGGAAATAGTCTCTTGCAAAAATTCAGGGTAAGGTTGTTTACCATAGATCCTTGTGCTCCGGCCCTTTTTCGGATCCACGTATAGCAGAAGCTTAGTGCACCGGACTATCCTTCATATATATACTAAGCGAGGGATCTCGGTTAGAGCCTTGGTATGAAGTCGCCCTTGTTAGGGAGCGTTTGACCTACCAATATTGGACTTTCCGGAGTGAACCTGAATTTAAGTTCCGATTCCAATGTGGTTACCAAACACCCGGTGGGGAACGAAAAAAACAAAAGAAAAAAGTCAGCTTCATTAAATATTTGGAGCTATACATATATGTATTGGGGTGTTATTTGTTATTGCTACTTGTTCTCTTCTTAATTATTTTTCAACAACATGGCTTCTATTGTATTTGCTTTACATACTTGATTTATGATATGTTTACTAGAGCCGAGGGTCTATCTGAAACAGCCTCTCCACCTTCACAAGGTAGGGGTAAGGTTGCGTACACGTCACCCTCCCCAGCCTCACTTTTGAGATTATACTAGATATGTTGTTGTTGTGTTATATATGTATTTGGGGTTAACATGTGTATTGTTTTGTATTTATTGTGTTTGAATTGCTGAGGAAAATTACTTTTGTGGAAATTGTACGTGAGTATCTCATCAGGGATTTCATCTGTACAGAATTTACATATGGAGCCCCCTTCAAACCAAAGTTATTATGGCTGTAAATGTTTAACTCTTTAGCCTGAAGAAGTAAAGGTAATTCTATTAGCTTGCTTGATCATTCCCCTATATAATAGGAGACGCCGAGAGGTTGAAACATAGGATAAGTGTCTATTAAACCCTGTGTTGTTCGAACTCCTCAAAAATGTCACCAGGTGCGTGTATGATCCTCCAGAAGTAATACATTTTTGGAGGATCTGATAAGGATGCACAACATATTTTGAGAGTCTAAGAACCATACTTAAGATTAGTTTATTGAGATAATGTACCCGAACTTCCAACCATCTCAAAATGGGGATGAGGGCAAGATATAGATCATTATTTATGGGTTCATTTGAACTCAATAGCTTTTGCTTAGATTTTGTATGTGTTAAAAATCCCAAACCCAGTGGGATGTGCCAGAACCTGAAACTCGAATGCATATTGTTCAATTCAAATCCTAGATTCGCCTCTTTGGGGATGAATTTGAACTCACTCAGCCAAAGATATAATGCCTTTGTTGCTTGTGTATGCTCAAAATTTTGATGATTATTTGTTTGATATCTATATTTTTGCTTGTTGATGATGTAACATAGACGGCTGGTCTGAAGAGGCCCTATCCGTTCTCTCAAGAATGCCCGCCTGTCCCTTCATTTCGATGCAAATTTCCTCAGTGTTGTGTTGGCCCTGTATCCAGATCACATTAATCCGCCTCCAGCAGCTACGAGTGCTCAGTCAATGTAGAAGAGGGAAATGCGCTTAAAAGGTTCTATGTCTTACCTGAAAATCGCGTAATCTTAATACTAGAGCGCCTGATAATTAGTCATGTGTCATTTTTACAGAGAAGTTGCTTCAAAGTCGAGTGCTGTGTCCGAGTCCGAACCATTGTTTTCAGTAAGAGAAACTAAAGCTCTGAATGGTGATTTTCTCAGATTAGCTCCTCCAACAGCAGCTTTGCCACATTTAGGAGCAGTAAATCATCATTCTTTAACTAATTCAGCCCCAAAATGCCTTCAACTATTCGACTATGTTCTCTCTCGGATGAGACTATAGGACTTTAGCATTTATATTCTTGTTCATGTACTCTGCTTTTTGATCTCAGTTTCACTACCTTCTGAATGTGTTTAATCCACAGGTAGCTGCTGCAGAGCCTACCCTCGGATTCTTCCCATCTGCAAAGGTGCAAATTGGTCGAGAAGGAACTCATGGAAGTGACTTTCATACTGAAGTAGGAGGAAATGTTGATTTGGAACTGAAGCTATAGAAGTTAGTCCATGCCATATGATTGTGATGTCCTGGTGAGTAAGGCTGTTTTAGAGGTGTGTCCGCGGGGCTTTAATTCTTGATAGAGAACGTTGCTTCGAGTGATTGTCCTACCATTTATAGGGATAGTTTGTAGATAAAACTTCATATGCATGTTGGAGCATGAAAAACATTGTGAAAAGTGAATCACAGAAAAGAGATTTTTATTAGCCTCGAGGCTCCACTTTTTTATTGAGTTTTAACTGTTTCACTTGTAACAATCAATGATTTCGACAAAATATGGAGATTTGGGTTCTGCTTGATCTTGCTAGGTTCATGTACTAAGGCTGTGTTGCAAATTCTGGACCCAAATGCTTATCGTGAATTGTGTAACCATCTCATCTAAAAGTACAAGTCATTAGAGAAAACACAGTTTTAATTACTTACTTATGTCTACAACACGTTCTCTCACTTGCAGACCTGATTCCTTTTTATGGGTCAAGCACGTGAAAAATACATTTGAGAATGGGTGGTAGTGAGACTCGATTCCAAGACCTCTATCTGTTGTGGTGCAATATTGAATTGTGTGGTCATCTCATCTAAAAGCTTAAGCTGTTATAGAGATAGCACGCTTCTTATCTCTGGATTGTGTCTTTAAGATGTTGACTGATCCCTTGGTTTCTTCCTATGTTTACTTATTCATTATATTTTGAATCTCCTTAATGAAAATCCTGACTCTGTCATTGGGTTATGTAACATAACTTATGTCACTCATTAACGCAATGCGATTGTTAACAATACTCCTCAAAAAGCCTAGAAAGAAAACCAGTCATAACATTTATTCCAGAAATCACAATAGAGCCAACATGTTCAAGCTTTTTTTTGTTAAATGAAGAAGTCATAATCTAGAACGTAAACCATAACTAAAGAGAATGGATAGAGCACGAAAGCCGTGGCGGATACCCAAACTGGGAATGAAGTACTCAAACTGGCAATGCCTCCCATTACTCCACAAACCAGTAGCACACTCAGCACTTCAGCAGAGAAGTTCCAAGCCAATCCCCGGAAATATATTAAGGAAAGCAGCACGGTAAGTCCAAGCATATTGTTTATGAACACCCCGCCATATATCTGCTTAGTTTAATCGCACTATCAGACAATAACAAACTAAAAGAAGAAGAGGAGAGAATAGTTGTACATACCTCTGATAATGTCAATGAATTAGTTCTTTGTTTTTTTCTACTTGCTTCGTTGACTGCTGAGATTGCTATCCTTGCATTTGTAGCCAAAGGCACTAAGATAAACGAGATGAAAAACGAAGGTATGTTTATCGCTCTGGAGAAACTCCCTACGCTTTTAATGAGAGGTTCAGTTAGAAGTCCTAATATTACTATTCCAATTACCAGTAGCATTATGGCCTTTATCCATGCAGTTGAAGATCTATCAGTCTCCTGCAGCAGCTTTTCTGTCATCTCCCAATTCTTCTGCATATCACAAATCATTTCATTATACAGTCAGATAGCTCTATAACAGCATTTCACTATAATGACCAATTTTTTTGGGAATCGAGTTTTCATGTCAGGTTATATTATGGCATAATACCTAAATGAGCACTCAAACTTGGCTTTAGCTGGTAAGTAAGAGAGTGCATATCTAGACACCTCAACTTGGTCTGAACTAGCAACTAAACACTCCAACTCATCCCCATTGTGTCTCGTGAACACCTGACGCTGACGTGGTACATAAATTTTGGAGGTTGTCTAGATAGATGATTATTTGGTAAATTGGAGTGTTCAACTGACACAGTTGAAGATGAGTTGAGGTGTCTAGATGTGCATATTCAAAGTTGGAGTGTTTTCTTGTCAACTGAGGCCAAGTTTGAGTGTTTGTTTATATACTATGCCTTGTATGATTATATGTTCTCCATAATAACATTCTCTACAACAGCCAAAAATATCCGTACAAACACCACCGTTTTAGAGATGTTTTGACTACGTATGTTCTTATACTGACCATTCATACATTATAGGACATATTCATGGATTATAGACTCTGAAGCAACATACATTCATCTTTTTTCTTACTTGATAGATTTCATCTTTGGACTCAGGTGATAAATGAGAATGATGTCCTACATCATGTAGACACTGGGAGAATCCGGTAACAAATTCCTCCACACTGATCATCTCGTCTCCACTCACATCAAATTGTTTGATGATTCTGTCTACCTTTTCATCAGCATCCAAAGGTGCAGGACCAAATTTGATATTGCATATTAGTTCTTTCAATTCAGAACGCGAAATGACATTATCTTTGTTATGATCAATGCTTTCAAATAACCTGTATTGCAGCAATTAATATTATTCTTAACATCTACAATCTTAATATGCCATTTTTCAGCATATTGATCATCTCTGTTGCTCGGACTCTCCAAAAATGTTGCTGCACCGAAGTCGGATCTTTCAAAAT
This sequence comes from Solanum appendiculatum, assembly GCA_018342035.1. Lineage (NCBI taxonomy): Eukaryota > Viridiplantae > Streptophyta > Magnoliopsida > Solanales > Solanaceae > Solanum > Solanum appendiculatum. The sequence goes on along the minus strand of JAGDQO010001112.1, from coordinate 88,401 downwards.
GCACTACTTTTGGAGGATCCGACATGCACCTAGACCCTAGTAACATTTTTAAAGAGTCCGAACAGCATAGTTGATCATTAATAGCAGTTACTCACTTTCTAATAGCAGAAATATTTGGCTTTCCATCTTCTGTGTACAGAGTTCCCACTGCAGTGTTCTCGACATGTTGAAAAATATCTGACAGAATATGTTTCATCATTTCGTGTTCTTCCCTTTTCTTTTTGAGCCAAGGTTGCAGAATCTGTGATGAGAAGCCAAGAATTTTTTACCCTATAAGGTACATAACCCAAAGTGTGATTTACTACTCCGAGTCGTAAAATTAAGATTATTTTGTTTCCTTCTTTATCAGAGAGGGGCCCGTGGGGCTTATTTATTGAAAAAGGGGAATGAGGAGGGGAAGGAAGAATGGAAAGCCCGAACTTTACTATGAGAACTGATGCTTTCTAACTCTCTATGAGGAGTGAAAGTCACTTAACAAACTAAGTATTTCTCCGTGATTATTCCATGCTAATAACCTTTTTTTGTTCTCTGAATATCTTACTGACTTTAAGATAGGGTAGCCTGGTGCACGAAGCATTCCGTGTTCACACAGGTCAGGGTAAGGGCCACATCCCAAGGGGGTGTGATGTCGACAGCCTACCTACCCTAACACAAAGCATCAATGGTTGCTTTCACGACTCGAACCCGTAACCTATAGGCTAGATGCTCGAACTCTCCAAAAATGATGTCACATCTTGTATGGGATCTCCAAAAATGCACTATTTTGGAGGATTTGATAGGAAACCATCAACATTTTTAAAGAGCCCGAGCAACATAGCCTATAGTTCATTGAAGGAGACAATTCTACCGTTGCTCCATGGCTCCCCTTCTAGTTTAGAAAGTATATCTGACTAGATTTATGAAAGTTCAAACCAGAGTACCTCATATATATCTTTCAAGGATCTTATGGAATGATATCTTTTACCCATTGCATCCTTTGTTTCATCTATCCATCTTGTGAAACCTTTGACAAATTCATCCATATTGATCATTCCATCATCGTCGAGATCAAATTCTTCCATTACCTCATCCGTTTTGTAATCCTTGTCCCGATATAATTTTCTTGATCTGATTTTCATGAAAAGTTGTTTTAGCTCAGGTACTGACACAAACTTATCTCCGTCCTGATCAGCCTCTTCAAATAGCCTGCATCGCATCGACTAGAACATGGTTACGTTTTGCACATTATGTACTGAAATTCCCACCTATGTTGCTCGGACACTCAAAATGTTGCCACACCCGTGACAGTCCTCCCAAAATGCACTATTTTTGAAGGATCTGACACGCATCCGACAACATTTTTGAAGAATCCAAGCAACATAGATTCCCGCTATGAGATTCATGAGCAAAAAATAAAACTAAGTATTACTTTCTTATAGCAGTTATGTTAGGCGAACCATCTTCTCGGAGGAGTTTCTCTATGGTATGTTCCTGCACATGTTTTAGTATGTCTACAGCAAAATGCTCATGCTTGATATATTCTAGTCTCCTCTTCTGAATCCATGGTTGGAATATCTGTAGATATTACTTGTGGTTTTCAGAGGGCTTGCAGTTTTAACATATTAAGATCACAACTAAATCATCGAGATTTAGAGGCGAGCCAAGGGAGTTCGTACGAAGGGGGGTCATCAGAATCATCTTCACTGAAAAATTAGACTGTATATATAAGATCAATGCCATTCTTTTTTATGTATATGTAGTATAGAAATAATACATAAATAGACACTCAAACTTGACCTCAATATGGCCAGTAAACACTCCAACTTTGAGTATGCACATCTAGACACCTCAACTCATCTCCACTGTGTCAGTTGAACACTCCAACTTACAAAATGATTATCTAGACACCTCCAAAATTTAGTGTCGCGTCAACATCAGGTGTTCACAGGATACATTGGGGATGAGTTGGAGTGTTTAGGTATCAATTGAGATCAAGTTGAGGTGTCTAGATGTGCAGTCTCAAAGTTAGAGTGCTTAGTTGCTAGCAGAGGCAAAGTCTGAGTATTTGTTTGTGTTATGCCTACAGTATACGTTGAATTCCCTTGACTTCTTCATGTGTACACTTCTTTATATTTTGAATTCCGTAAGTGAAAATGTTGACTCTGCTACTGATCAAGGATACTATAAGGATTATCAATTACCTGGTAAAAAAAGTAAGACAGTAGGAGTAGAATGCAAACCATAAGGCATAGTATGATGAAAATTCTTTCTGGGATTACAGATAAGTGCAGAACTGTTGGTACTAGGATGATTATGAAAGGAATAACAGATAGAACCATTATTCTTGCAGTGTAACATGTTTCCAAATCTGTCACTAGACCTGCACCTGTAACAAATGGAAAAAGGTAACAAAATAGAAATCACTATCAAGAGTGGTCAATTGAACACCTTTAGTGAAATTCTTGGCTTCGCCACTGCGAACCTAAGGCATTGATCAAGTGGTAAGAGCATAGCTTGTGATATACATGGGTTAGGCGCACATCACAGGTTAGATCCCTGATGCAGACAAAAGTGTGGTATTTAAGCGGAGAACAGTAGAGGGGCAAGCCCATTATTCACCGAGTTTGAAACCTTGCCCCTCATATCCTCAGGGATTTCTCTATCATAAGAAAAAATATTGATTACATCTAATATTGTGATTTCTTCCACGCTAGCCTTGGTGGACAGAGTTATCTAATATTGTACAGTGCTGGGGCAAATAATAGGTACTCCGTGGAATTAGTCGAGGTGTACAAGTTAGTCCCGACACCACGGTTATTTAAAAAAAGAGTTTACTCAAGATATATAAGTAGTAAGTACAAACCAGTCCATTTAGACAGAAATCTTTGTAAATGATTTTGCATATGAATTGGATTTGAATTTGATGTTGATTCTTGACTGCCAACAAAAACACAAGTTCCCCAAATTAAAGTGAGTAGCGAGATTGTTGATCCAGCTAGCAACCCCACTCCAGTTAAAACATATTCTTGAGCAACTTCTTTACTATTCAATAGCCCTGATGCTAACAATATGAAGCCAAAAGGGTAATAATCAAGAAGAGTCCAACTCAAGTTCTCTAAGAAAAGGACAAATCTAAGGTACGAAATTCATCGTTAATCTGTAGCTAAATAATCTATAGCTAAATAGGATTAATAATAATTTTTTGTTGTTTGCTAATTATTTTTTTCTTGTAAGGTAGAGGTTATGTTGATTGAGTTCTATGTATATGCAGGCTAGAAAGATGCTATTTGCTGCTATTCTATCTACTTGTGCATCAAGTTCGGAGAAGATCTCAATTTATAATGAAGAAACGATAGTAGGCTAGCTATATGTTTTATAGGCTTTATCATATTCAGTCAATTTCTGTTTTTTTTTTTCCTTTTGTAGTGATTCAACTTCTCTATGCCAGATGAAGACTAGAGGGAGGTAGCAAATATTCCGTAGAATTAGTCGAGATGCGTGCAAGCTCACCTAGACATCACGGTTATCAAAAAAAAAAAGATGAAGGCTAGAGGGTTTTAGTTACCAAGTAGTATCAAAGCCTCAGGAAGGAAACCAAGAATGTGAAATGCACTTGCACCAAAATACACTATTTGGACCAAGAATTTTGAAAATTCTTTCACCTCCCATTGCCACAATATTCTCCAAGAAATAACAAGTACTCATACACTGCAATAAGGAAAAAATGCCCTGAAACACTCTTTGAACATGGCAAAAATCCATACATTTGCTCACGCTTCTCCGTTGTATACAGACGTATGAACGATGATTTCCTTTGAATCTCATCAACGTCGTCTGAGATTGTGTTGTAATAACATGGTAATGTTCGAAAACCGGTAACTTTGATGAGAACTAGTGGCAATAGAAGAAGAAGCATAAGAGCAAAAGAAGTTTTTAGGAATTTTCCCATTTTTTGTAATGCAGATAGTAGAGAAAAAAGTATAAGCCTTAATAGATGATCAGTTCAAATTTGATGGAGTTATGTTGAAGTTTTTGTTACTCTTTCAAATAGATTTGCTTATAATGATGTGATTGCTTAGATTTGTGTCATCATGTCAGTGACGTAAGCAGGATTTTCTGCTTGAAGAAGCCAACAAATGAATAAATCACTATAATGACACCTGATATCACTTCTTATATTATACCCCATATTTTTGTTTTACTTAGTATCGATACATACATATTTCATACATCATATCCAATATAATCATATCCAGTATAATCCCGCAAGTAGTATCACATGACATCATTTTGGGCAATAGAGGAAAGATCATAATTTAACAGAGTTTAGCTTTCTTGCAAGTTACCACTTCATATGTTTATCTGAAAACTTAAACAAATATTAGCACCAACTAGCTACATGAACAAAGCAGCATTTGTAAGTTCCTTCTTTATTACAACAAATATTGCCAACCAATGATAATATATTTTGTAATAAAACAAGTTGAAATCTTGTTTCATAAGAATTGCTGGAATTATTCTATGGCTTATATGACAATAAAATACTTAAAAGACCAAAACAATTGACTCCATATATATCAAGTAACCATGACTAAGTCATATAACTCTCTGTGTAAACACATATAATGCTTTAATTGGTTTTGATGTAAGCTCCACAACATAATTACCCAATGCAGGTATCGAACACCAGGGAAGTAAAAAAAGTTCATTTGTCGGTCTAAATGCCACTGAAGAATCATACTAACAATGAAATGCGTGCTTTCACCAAACAAATGCAGTAAAAACGAATATAGAAAATACCATAATTTATATGCAACAGCTTAATATAAATACTAATGTATTATTATAGGTGCATAGTACACAGACTTAAGTTACATATTGAAAATAAAATACCATCACTAAGCAATCTACAGAATCAGAACCTCCGTCAATGAACCTGCCTAAATAAGTCGTCTGGGTCGCCAAAGATATATCCAAATCGTACCAACGGAAAAGATCACCTGATTGTTCTGCTCGCCACAAGATATATCCAAATCGTACCAGCAGAAAGAATCACCTGATTGTTCTGCAATTAATTTAGCGCTACAGTGGAGTGAGCACGTTAGTGGTATGACCGTCCTCTTCCACGACCACGCCAACTCCTACCACCTCTTCCACTGCTTCTTCCGCTATCATAGATACCTGAAAATGCCTTGTTAACCAGCTGGTGTTGCATACCACCGGCTCGTCGACCCTTTTTTAAAGAGTTATTGTTTGACCCATTTGTAGTAGCAGCTGGTCGCTTCTGACTGTGACCACAATATCATAATATTATTAGACATTACTATCTTCATCAATTTGAAATACTACTGATGATTAAAATTATGCAGAATATCTATCCACATACCCTGCAACAGTAGCAGTTGAAGGACCTGAAGGCTTCGCAGCTTCTTTCCATGACAAATTTATTTTTTGATCGCCTATAAATTTTGGTGTTTTTGTATGCAATGGCTGTAATATATAAATGTGATGTCAGCTCAAGCAAACATGTGAAGTGCTGATTGTAGAGCACAAAATGCAAAATCAGCAGATTTTACCTGGGACATTGCTAATATATTGTTGCAAGCTCGGAGCGCAAAGGTAGCATTCTGCTTTTGTGTCTTCTGCAGATTAAAGATAACAGCTAAGTTCACACCAACAGAACGAACAAATTGGTCGCAAGGGAGGGAGAGGTGAAAGAGAAGGTAAAACTCACAATAGCGTCCTTTTCTTCTTCTGTTTTAGCAGCAGCAAGTGCTTTGTTTTGATCTGCCATCCCTTGGGTTAATTTCTTGATCATAGACCTAGCCAAATCCTCAACAGTGCTTAATCTGTTTCATCAACATGAAAGACATCAACAACATACCCAGTGTAATCTTGTGGGGGTCTGGGGAGGGTAGAAAGTACGCAGACCTTACCTCTGCCCTTGTGGGGCAGAGAGGTTGTTTCAGAAAGACACTCGGCTCAAAAAAGGAGAAGAAAACGAAAGAAGAGAAAAGGAAGTAAGAGAGAGAAAAGAATTAGAAGCATGGATGCAAGGAAAAAATAATATGACAGCAAGACACAGAGCAAATGAGCAACATATAGTAAAACACATCGAAGAATAAGACGCTACGCGAATACTAAATAATACTATTAATATGGAGAAGTGTAGAGGCTAGCCCCCTGCCTATCCCACCTAAAGTGTAATACCACCCGGCTACCTTCTAACCAATCCCTCACACCTCCTTATCGGAGCATCCACACACCTCCTCTTCACATGCCCAAATCATCTCAGCCTCGCTCCACTCATACTGGTCCCCCACGGAATCCACTCCCACCCTATCCCATATAACTTCGTTCTGAATCATCTCATAGTAAGGCCACAAACCCTTCTGAACATCCTCATCTCAGCTACATTCATCTTCTGTACGTGGGGGTACTTGACTGGCAACATGAAAGACATCGTCAGCCTAAAAAGATTAAAGTGAAACCAGCAACCACTACAATATATGGCAGACTTCAGCTTCTCCTTTCTTCCGTCAGAACAGCTAAGCTCCCCTCTTTTGGCTAGCAGGAGCATGCCATATACCACCCTCAGTCTCCTCCTCTTAAGTTCTGGTTACAAACAGACCAGAAAAAGAATCCCCCCATCCCCCACCCCAGAGGGTCTACCTTCTTACCAACTAGCCAGAGGAAAGAGAATCAAAGCGAGAAGCCTTCAGTTGTCTAAATTCTGAAGTGTGGCAAACCATCTTCATACATGACTATTTTATAGCATTCATGGGATATTCAGCTGTCATCGGGTTATATCAGCAGAGTAAAGTCAGTAGACTAAAAATGGCCTTGTCCGCACAATTTGTCATAGTCAACATTTATGGGGGGGGGGAGGACTTGATGTAGGATGATTTCTTTGTGTTGAGCAAAACATGAAATGAAGTTCTCCCTTAGAAAGGATGCTACTTGGTGTGATGCATATAGAGGTGTATACACTAAAAATTAGGTGGCTTTCCACAAACCAGAATGTTAAAATTGAAGGTCAGAATCCCATTTTGGGTTCAGCATGAATTTTCTTTTCAATGATCCAGAAGCTGAAAATGTAATCAAATCTTAAATTGGCATCAACCAAGCATAGCATATAGGGCTCAAGTTATAACATCAAGGAATAGAAGAACAAGTAGAAGCACCTCTCAGTAAAGTCCTTATATTGCTCCGAGAAATCCTCCCCCAGTCTATCTGATGGTTGTCCAGTGACAATCTTGTAACCACAGAGACTGTTTGTGGCATTTGGAGTCTATAAGATTCAAATGGAGAAGTATAAGCAGGTTGAATCTATGCATCAGGTATATTATCCATGGTCAAAATATTAAAACTCTTACCTTGTGAGCTAAATGGTGGAAGGCATACAACAAACACTCGATACACGTGTAGTTAATTTCTTCGATCTTTCTTCGAACCATATATTTCTGAGAAAAACAAGAAAGTCATTTTCATCAAGAATTCCCAAAGCATTTCAATCAAGAGATCCTAATGACTGGAAACTCAGAAAATCTAGCAAGTGTAACCAACTCAGGTTGTATGAGCAGGACTTGATTAGAAGAGTGAAGATGACTAATATGCTTAAAACAAATGCTGACTGGGAAATGCAATTAACAAGTATGAATGACAGTAGTACAGAATACGACACTAAGCAACCAGAAAACATATGCCACTATTTTCTGTACTGTGAGTAATTCAAGAGCAAGAATTTATTGTATGTTCTCGGAGTACTTTTTTGCACTAAACAACATTAGAAGCATTGACATTGAAGAGCAAAAGGTTAAGCAGAAATGCAGGAACAAATTTAAAATCTCCAAATCTACCCAACTCTAAAGCTATAAATTCAATTCATGAAATTTTCAGAGAAAACCTTTAGTAGCTGAACTACTGATGGAAGCAGCTGTCGAGAATCCTGAGTTGTTGCACAAAGTGAGCACTCAGCGAGGTTCTTGAGCAAGTCCAACTTCCCTTGTTCTGGAAGCTGAAAAAACAAAAGAATTCATTGCGCTTGATAACTTGAATAATCTAATTGTAAGATATAGACCAGTGAAGGATGGTTAAAACACAAGAACACAACTCAAATATATTTTTCGAATCTGGTAACATTTGTATTATAGTCGGTACTTAGATAGTACTGCAAAAACCATATTGACAGAAAGAGGAAAGAAACAAATTCTTAACAGAAACTAAAATCCTAAACAGACTCTAAAACATCTATTCAGTCTCATCTGAATAAACCTTTGTACACCAAAAGCAGAAAAACAATATACTGCACTTCATAAATTTCAAGAAATATTGTACTTTACAACGTACACTATAACTGGGTCAAGCTATAACATTTGTCTATGCTTAAAAAGAGCCTTATACAATATAGGGATACTAATGAATATTGTGATGCTATTTGGGAAGGAAAAATATCTTCGCAGTTTCAAAAAAAAAACAGCTATAGACCTCCTCATTCATTAACCCACCAATATGAACTTTGCAAAAGTTGCTATTTTGAATTGTATGATGCAGCTGTAAACCTAGTCAGCTAGATAAGATGCCTAAAGAATCTACGAGCACACATGATTCCTAGAATTCCTTAGTTTCCTTATCTTTGAAAATCATGACTACTCATTGATCCCGAAAAGACTGCCGGGCACTCATCTCTTCTGTTTTCGCACTTCAATACATTGTTTAATTGTCATCTAATCTTAAACACATCCTCCTTACCAGCAAACTAAATAATTTACTACTCCTTCAATCTATAAGGTGTACATATCCAACCTAATAACTGCTGATAAGCTGTCCTATACCACATATAGAATAGTGAAAGGAAGTTATGCATTCTAACCATAATGACAAGAAACAAATGGTTCTACAGTATCAACACATAAATCAGGTAAAAACATAAAATAAAGCTTGCGGGGGAGATATTCTGAAGGAAAATCTCATGAATCTAAATTTTGAAGGAAAAATAATTGAAGCAGAATCTCATAAATTTCCTCAATGTTCTCCATAATTCTCCACTTAGAAAATAGCTAGCAAACACCCTATTTTACAATAATACAAAACCTACTTCGACTAGAAACTAGAAAACCTATTCCTTGAGCTGAGGGTCCTTCAGAAACAACCTCTCTACCTCCACAAGAGGTAGAGGTAAGGTTGTGTACACTCTACCCTCCCCAAAACCCACTTGTGGCATTGCATTCCACTGGGTATGTTGTTGTTGTATAAATCCTATATATTTAGACATGAACTAAAAAAACTTGCAAATATCAAATCCTAAACAATTTTGGTTGCTTACTCCAAACTTTGAATTAGTCTTCAACATATTGCATTAGTTACTAAAGACTAGATGCACGTTACCCAACTGTTAAGTGTGTCAAATGCACTCACTGCACGAAAAAACTAATAAATATAGGAGTAAGAAAAATTACCTTGTCAAAAACAGGCATGATTTGCTTGTTCAGATAGTTGAGAAACTTACTGCCTGATGCACCCCTCTGAAGACAAACAAATGTCAAGTGAATGACTATTGTAACAGGCAACTACATTGGACAGATAAAGGGAAAACAGCACACCTTGAAGAAGGGAAAGGTCATTGAAAGGCACGATATGAACCTCGCAATATGATCAGCATCTTCCACCTACCAGAAAGGCAAACAAGCACTTAGATTCATACCCCAAAGGCAGTAGGCATCAATTTTCCAGGATTTGTTTAAAGGAAGGTTGCAGAGAACGAAAAGGAGAATGTGGACATGAACTCCATCAGAGAAAAGGAATGAGATACCTATGAGAAAGAAAATCAAAATCTAACTGTAGGCATTCATTAAACCATTGAAATATTATCATCTTTGAGCACTGTGTAAAACAGTACCAAGACACCCTGTACCAGAGATTCTTCAACGAAATGGTACAATACAAAACTTCCTGGTCAAACATCACCCCCCCCCCCCAAAGAAAACATTTTGTATTATAGTCAACGTGCTCATTTTATATTTTTTATTTTCAGGAACAACGTGCTCATTTTTTTAGACCACAAAAAAAATCTGTTTTTTTTTACCTTACAATCAAAAGACCTGGAAACATATTCAGTTCAAAATTCAAGTAAACTCTCTAATCAGATACCAGGACATTGACCTCTAATAACTGGGTATAACTCACGATTCAAAAGGAAGAAATGCACAAAGCAAGAAGAACTCAATATTGAGTATGAAGTGAGAAAAATCATGGACTTCTAATAGGGAACAAAAACACAGAAATAAAACTCAAGCAATTAAAGCAGCTATCAACTGAGTACTGTCAAGACAATGAAATAGTGCTTAAAACCAATAACATAACAACCACATAAAATTAGAGTTGGCTCCCAACAAAAGAAAAGGAACTACCACTTACATTGAACTGAGCATCGAGATCTGCCTGACCTTCAATTATCTCAACAAGCTCCTGGATACGCTCAGCAGGAGCATTATGGCCAAATAAGCTCAAGCTTTTCAAAAAGTCCATGAACATTTTAAATTCAGCAGCCGTTACATCTTGCAAATTCTACAAAAAAACCATTTTGGGGTTGGTTAACAAGAGCAAGGATAATTGAAAACACATATATGCATAATAGAATCATTCAATGTGAATTAATATCTTTAGCACTAAAATTAAAAATAAATTACCATTTCTAAAAAACTGAAAAATTGAAAGAGAACCACATTGAGAAATTTAACATGATACCAATCCATACGGACCATACCTGCTTCACCAAAGTAGTTATGTGCCTCTCCATCAGCTCCTGTGGAACTAGGAGCTCCGTCTTAAGAGGGAACACCTGCAAAGTAATGAAAATTTATAACAGCAATGATGAGCCACAAACTTATGAGTTCATCAATAGTCCTTCTAAGTAGACAGTAAGCACTTTTGAAAAGATAAAAGCAGCTAGTCCAAGTCAAATGATCTGCAAAATAATATCCATTATCATGATCTCAACAAGGATCTTCTAGTCACCATGTTGAATTCATTCCCTTCTTTGTCAATGACCACAAGCAAAAGTCAATTGGGAGCAGTCCATTTTCCTTTTCCTTTACAAAATACTTCAAGAGTAGAGAAATAGTAACCTTATCTCTTAGAAATAGAAGAACTTTTTTACGAATGCTGTCCCAAGTGCTAAGATCCTCAGCACTCTGATCCTCGATGCTCCCAATATGCTTAAACAAAGCAGTTAGAGAAGCTGCAATAGACAATTACACAAAATCGTAAGCAGAATAACCAGTGTGAATTGCACGACTCCAAGCACGCGGATAGAGATAAGAATTCAAAACATCATATCCTTAAGCATTCTCATATTTAATGTAAATTACCATAAAACCAGTAACTTAACCATTTTACATAACATGGTAGTTTTTAGTATCAAGGCAGGACAGTTTTTTGATAGAGTAAATAATTTCATTAATGATGAGAGTAATCTCATATATAAGCCATATATACCAAAAGTAGAAAACCTACACTGAAATATGGTTCTCTATAAAAGCAACCCACTATCAAAACAAATAGGGACATTGAGTACACCAAAAAGAAACTAGAAACAAAGACACTATTTTCATACTTCACAAAATAATTGTGAATCCCTTCAAAGGATCTCGTGTTCCTCTCCTTCCAAAAAACCCACACAATGGCTAATGGATCAACATCCATGCCCTCCTTCAGACGGCCCAACTCTGCAGTGCCTCCTTTACTGTATCCGGCATCAACCATTATATTCCAAACAAATTTGGGACCACCAAGCACAACTGCATAGCTATCTAACATCTTCGCCCGGACATCTTCACATGAAATACCAGCCAACATAGGTGACTCTCCTCTTCATTAAGTTCTTTGTTGTCAGTATCACTCCCCTCGTGGTCAACCAGGCGAAGAGAACATTCTGGACACCCTAGGAATCCAAATTGAATGGAGTGAAGGGGTTCCTCTCTCACAATCAAAATTTTGGTAATATGACTTAACAGTGAACAAATTGTTCCTACTCCCTCATCATCTCCACAAAGCAAATGTAGCACACAGTGCATTTTTCCATACAGTAGATCAACCATAATTTGAAATTTGGTTCCTCATAGATCAAAAATCTCAATTCCCTCGTATGTGTCCCACAAATATGTTGGATAGTCAGCTCTTACTGGCATGAGACGCTAAATATGTTGAGAAATGCAAGTCTCAACTCAATCTCCACATCACCTGTCTCCCAAAAAACTAATCCTACTTCCAATTTTAACACTTGCCCATTTATCACTTCCCCTGGAGCAAAAAAAAAATATGGCCACTAAATCACTTCATAAAACTCCTCAAAAGATCGCACGCAAGCAGAATTGTGATGTTTCTAATCCTCTACACCCTTTCCGTACTTTAATATTTTTCTGCTACCACTTTCCTCCCAAAGCATTCTGCTTTATCCCAAATCTCTCATCTATTTTCCTAGCAAGAATTTGTTGAACATCCTAAGATCTTTCTCTCCAAGTTCTCCCCATTTCTTCGAGGAGGTGACACTTTCCAATTCACTAAAAGAAACTTGCATGTTCCAACAACAGCATCCCATAAAAATTTCCCCTAAAGTCTTTCCAAATTTTCATATAACAACATAAGTATGAAGAGAGGCTACACAAAGTGTTCTCTTTTTCTATATCTTGATACTGGTAAGTGGTAACATTTGTATAAAAATCAGTACTTAGACAGAACTGAAAACCCCATATTTACAAAAGACAGAGAAAAGAAAAGCTACCATCTTGAAACTACAATACTAGACGGACTCCCTAAATGTTGACTTCAATAATGTTATCTTCTCGCCTTGGATAAATGTTGCCTTTTCCAACCATTCAATCTAATCTCAAACTTCTAAATAATTGGTTGCCACAAATTATCTTTACATTTCCCCTAGAGGCAAGCCTAAATACATCGTAAGCCACTGTACATTATAAACACCTACCAAATTACGGATGTTTTGTTCCACTCCTACCAGGATCAATTCAGCTTTTTGTATGTCTATTTGTAACCCTGACACAACTTCAAACCAAATTAAGGTCCTGAATAGATATTGGAACTGTCTAATTTGTGGTTCGCAAATAATTTATTAATCGTCAGCAAATAATAAATGAAACATTGACGAATTACCCCTCATATGATAACTTTGTGCTGCCCTATCCATAAGCATACTGATAGTATCCATCACAAAAAGGAATAATAGAGATGATAAAGGATCTCCTTATCTAATTTCCCCTTGAGCTTTTGAAATATCCGCATGGAGTACCATTCACTAAGATGGAGAATATTATAAACATGCAATGCTTTGTCCATGTTCAGGCAACTGTCATCTCTAGGGTTATCTTGTGTCAATTCCAAGAAACCATATGAACAAGGAGTTTTCCATTCAACCAACGATGTTGGATAAGATTAGGACTACTGTAGTTTTTTTGTGATAAAGTAGTAAGATTAGACATAATTGTAGTTCCAAATGACTACTGAAGTTCATTCGTTAAAGGATATCAACATTGATAATGCCAATTGTTACAAAACAAAGATAATTGTGATGAATAATCAGGCAGAAACCTCCACTGTGTTGCTAATAATAGATGTATAAGTGGAATGATTGACCACAAAATTCTTGGACTTCCACGGTTTCGGGGAGTCTGTAATATAATGACTAAACTTCATGAATAGAAACTTACTCTTCACATCCTGACGTAACACGGTCATAAGAGCCTTGTGTACAGCATCACGCTCTACATTTTCTCCTGACATAATTGGCATAAATTGTATCAACATGAAGAAATGATGTGAACCAATCAAATTCATAAGGCATTGAACACAAAATTTACCTGCAACGAGGAGCTGACCAAGAATGTCAACAATTTTAGTCAACTGCTCAGGTGTATCTTTGCAGAAAAGTGGAAGTCCACGGATAGCTTGTACACGGACCTAGAAATCAATAAAGAAATACAAAATTTAGTTGATAACACACGGTTAAACTTAAACCTAGCTGTGAAATATACCAACTTCTTTGCTAATAAGCAATACTGTAATTACATATATTTTCTGACAATTTCTATTAGATAATAATGAGGACTGAACCACCATAATGCAATGTAGCATTCCTCTTGAGACAAGTGACAACAGCTATTTTCCTTCGGGAAGCAACCTGACAAAGTTGGCTAGATATATACACCAGGTATGTCTCTTAGTATGTAGGATGGCTACACGAATAATTTGGAACATAATAATTAATATCTTCTAGTTAAAACTTCAAAGAGTAATATCTATCAACTTCTGCTCATTGGTGGATCTAGCAGGAAGTGGAGGTGCACGTGCAACCGTGATAAACAAGCTAGGACTCTCTAAAGCAGCTCATATTTTCCAGAAAATGTTGTTATACTATGAGTGTGCAGCCATAGCAAGTTCAGGTGCCCTGATAACCTGATTTGGGTTTAGTAGTGGAGATGCTCAATTACTTATTGGTACTGGTAGGAGTTCAAAACCTCTTGGTCCAGCACTGGGATCTTTTTCCTCTTCTTGACAAATTATTCTATTCGATATTCTCCTACATAGAAGATCCCCACAAATCTTAATCTTTTGAAAAGAGAAGATTCTGCATATATATTCTTCCATAAATCACCAATAAATTCTCCACAATTACTTTCATTCTTCTCTCCTCTAATCTTCTCTCTTTCTCTAATTCAGACCGCAATCAACAAACACCATTTGAATATCATTGTCTTTGTTGATTCTGAAGTAAATTCTTTCTAATTTCCGCATTTGCTTATGCTTTTCTTGCAAATTTGATTTAAACTTACATAATTGTTTCTTATTCTAAATTTAAAACATATTTTTCTTTTTATGGTTACGTTTTTTAAATGGAAAAACTGGCCAAGTTCTTGAATAATTGCTATTTATTTAGACATAAAACTTGGACATTTTATGAGTTGAAGTTGGCTTGTTGTTTTATGTAATTCAAGCTAAACTCTAAATATTTAGGTGCTTTTCGATCTCATTATAATTTCATGGAAGCAAGTAGGTGATATACTTCGAGGCCTTATTGTTTGAGTCCTGCGCTAGTTGAGAAACTTTATGAGACCTTTCAATGGTAAGAATTTTTCTTTTTGTGAATATAGCTTATATTTTAGTCAAAAATTCAAGTATGTTAGTTTGCAATAGATTTGTCCATCAAAGAACTGAAAGTTCCAAGAGAATTTCCATCAAAGAGCAGAAATCCAAAGACACAAAACTGAATGCCCACCAGATACAAACACTTACTTAGACATGTGACTAGTGGTAGCCCTACACCAAAGGCAATGGGGCACCATGCGGTCCAAATCATGCATCCGCCTTTGCTTCTACTTGAGATATGAATAAACACTAGGTAGCACAAAAAACCGTGTTTGAATAAGTTAAAACACCCTAAAAGGTTTTATAAGTTTAAATGGTCTGTAGAGCACCCCAAGGCTATGTCATAATGTCTCATGAAGCATGTCTAAATCATGAAAACCTGATGAGAAGAAGTTGATCATGTGTAGTAGATGCTATTTATGAGAGAAATCTTGTGAATCTGTGGATCATATTTTTGTTCAAAGTGAATTTACTTGGCAGGTGTGGTCCATATTTATGGCTAATTTTGGCATTTTTTTGACAAGTAATATGAAGTTCAAGAATTTGTTAGTGTGTTGGAAGACTGCCTGCCCAGAAGCATACCAAAAAAGGATTTTGAGAGCCATCCCTCTTACAATAGCCTGGACTATATGGAAAGAAAGAAATAAGAGATGTTTTGAAAGCAACAAGAGCGAATTCAGTTAATGAAATATAGCTGTTTAAGTTATTTGCACTATTGGGGAGATGTAAATGTTGTATTTAGTATGCAAAACATGTCGTTCATGCTTGAGTACTTGGGTTTCTAATGTTATTTAGCCAGTATTGTCTTTGTACTTTACTGTTACTATCCTCAAAAAATAAATTATCTTCGTACTCTTTACAGTATCAACTTGAAACTGTTTTTGTTCTAATAAAATTTTAACTCGCCAAAAAAAAACTTAGGCAGATTGATTCATCAGCAATGACCAATTAGGTCCCAAAGTAAGATGTTGATAATACAGCCAAAATGTTGAGCGCCAAAGGATGTGGCCAATCAAGTGAGTAACATGAGGTCTTAAGGTTCAAAATTGGTACACGTGCTAGTGGGAGGCAGTAGGTACCCTGAGGAATTATAGCCTATTTGATTAAGCTTCTAAAATCACAAAAGTACTTTTCGTGAGAAACAGTTTGTGTTTGACCAATCAATTTAAAAAACACTTTTGAGCAGTAATTAGTGTCTGATCAAGATTGTTAAAAGTGCTTCCAAGTGTATTTTCTCAAAAAAAAAATGTTTTAGGGCAAAAGATACTTTTATTTTGGTTCCATAACTCATAACCACTTATTTTCTCCCCAAAAGCTTGATCAAAAACATCACCTTTTTAAATAAGCACTTTTGGCCTCCCGACAAACTGTCCTGACACCACCGTTACTAAAAAAAATACAAAAAATACAGCCTTTTGGCCTACCAAAAGTTTGGTCAAGCAGGCTAATAGTCTAAGTGAACGCAAGTTGTCCCGACACCATTGTTATTACAAACAAAAAAAAATAGAGTCTTTTGGCTGACTGAATGTTATTAAGCCGCATTAAAGAGTTAATACGCTATAATCTACTCAATGTTAAAACAAACACGCATATATGAATCGAATACTAACCCCAAGCTCTTGATCTTCAATTAAATTTAAGTGCTGATCAAGTGCCTGCTCCGCTAACTGAGGGAAAAACTTAACAAACTTAGGGATAAGCTGCGCAGCAAGTTGTTTAGCCTTCACACTCCCATTCGCTGCCGCAATAATTCCTTCATAGTCCTGCCTATGCTGTTCAACCAAACTAAATAAAATCAAAAACATGCCTAACCGTAACCTTCCATAAACCCTAACAACACAAAAAAAAGGAAAAAATTACACTGAAGTTGAAGAAAGTACTGACCTCAGACTTGTCCTTTGCATCGTTGAGACGTTCACCGAACTCGTAGAGCTTGTCGATGTCGTCAGTAGCATCCGCCATTGGAGGAGAGAATAGGAGAAAGTGCGCCGGGGAAAGGGCTAGGGTTTAGGTAAAGTGAACGGAGGTTAGAGGAAGAAGAGAGGGAAGATTTTGACGGTTGTCATGTATTATTTTATAATATTATATCCTATTGTTTTAATGAATACGGACAGATTTGTATGTTACCTAATATCACACATCTATAATTTGATTAATAAATCTATAAGAAAAATATGAAAAAGTAGGTTAAAAATGAAATATAATTATTAAATAATAAATAAAGATAAAATGAGAAAAAAATTAAGGTAAATGTAATAGCATCGTTACATAAAATGGGTATTTTCGTCGTTATCTAAGAATGGATTTAAAAGATATGATACGATACAATAGAATTTATGTAACAATCAGAACAAATATTGTATTTAAACTAACAATATAATACGATATAACGAGTAACAGACATCCAAACAAGGTAGTAGTGTGAATCGATTTGGATAAGTTATTAGTTAAAATTAAATAAAATATATTTATATAATATATATTTATCGATTTGGTTATTTCAATTGTGATTGAATTTGATTTGATAATTCGATTATTAATTATATATATGAAAATAAAACTAAAAAAAACAAGATGGTTGAATAGAAAAATAAATTAGTTATGTGTCAATATTATCTATCGTAATGTACTTTTTTAATTATGAACACAATAATTTAAACGATTTATGATTTCGATGAGAAGTTTTGAATATATAAACTTCAAATTTTGATTTCATTTCTACCCTCACATAACCTTTTTTCCTTTTTTGATAATTATATTATCCTGCCCAGGTTGAATGCATCTATAGTGTAGAACAATTAGCTCCAAAAGAAAAAAGAAAACAAATATATATTAAAAATGAGACCAAAATGGTAAGCATAGACTATTTTCTTTCCATAGTTGTAGGACTTTTCAAAAATAATGTCGGATGTGTGTCAAATGCACCAAAAACTATACATATTTGGAGGATCCAACAAGTATGCAGGACAATTTGCATGCACCTCATTTCACAAGGTACGTACAACCTCCCACCAACACAAGTACTGAATAACTCAATCCACCAAGGTTGGGGCACGTGAAAAGAAATCACCTAGTGTTTTTCTGAAAAACTATACCAAAATAAACTTCAAAGGCAACCTTTTAGCATCACCAGTAACAAATAAAACCACTATATAAGAACACATCAACAGAATAACTTAAAGAGTAATTGTCTGAAAGGGGATAAAATGCCCATTAAGAGGTCTGTAGTAAGTCCAACTACAGGAGACAGACCAAAAAAAAACTACAAGTTTATGTACAACTTCACATGACATAGAGATAAGGTCAACAAGATGTTTTTGGACATGTTGACAGTTAGTCATATCATGCCGAATATATATACAAAAATACAGTTCATTTGTACAGTTTCAGTAACGTTTCCTACTTATCAGAGAATAAATATTTAGCAACAGATCCAGAATGTTTGCTCTTTAATTCATTCAGGCAATCATATATCGCCTGTTTTCAGGAATCCTTTCCTTCTGCGCACAATGCTGTGGACTTGCATATGGGACAATTGTTCTTCACAATCAACCAATTTGTTACGCACTCTGCATGATATTCATGCCCACAATCGAGCGTCCCCACGTTCTCTTGGTCCTTGTAATCAGACTGAAACAAAGTATATAAACGCAGGCCATCAGAGATATTTACTTTTTGGTAGGGGGAAAAGGAGCAACAAAAAGAATGCAACTTGGATGAATAGCGAAGCTTGTGAACTAACACCATATCACGACACAAACACGGTAAACAAGTACAACGCTCACCTTTGAAGAAATAGACAAATAGTAAATTTATCCAACTTCTAAAGTATGGAAGCCTTGCAAAGATTTAGTAAGGCAATAAAAAGGGCAGCCCGGGGAAGGGCAGGACCTCAAGGGTCTATTATACGCAACGTTACCCTACATTTTTGCAAGAGGCTGTTTCCACGGTTCGAATGAGACCACATGGCAGCAACTTTACGAGTTACACCAAGGCTCCCTTATTTTTAGGAAGGCAATGGCAACATAAATACCAGCGGTGTGCTTAATGAATTTGAAAAACTAAATTGAACTCAATAAGCTACGGGAATCATCAAAAGTTCCTGGTATCAAGTTACAAGTTGAGTAATTAATGACACCTCCGGAAAAATGTATTCAAATGTTTCCCATGTCAACCGTAAGTCAGCATAGAGGTATATACCTGGCATATGACACAAAAATCAGTCTTGTGATCTAAACATGCAGCACTTTCCAAATTGCAAGGAATTTCCACGGATGAAAATGATCTTGTTTTCAAATGGCTAACAATAACCTCCTCCGATAACCCAGTTTTTGCAGTGCCAATCTGCTCTCCCAATGCAAGAAGCTCCTGGGGTAGGATTTTAAAGTGGAACAAAATTAGTTTCCAGAAGTTACAACATTAAGTTGCTACATGAACATTAATAAAGTAGTATTCCCTCCGTTTCAATTTGTTTGTCTGTATTTTGACTTGGCACGGAGTTTAAGAAAAAAAAGAGAACTCTTGAATCTTGTGGTCTAAAATTAAAAGATACATAGAAATACCAAAATGTACTTCAATCTAGTGCTCTTTTAAACATACCATGTGGAAAGTTGAAATTAAGGAGTTGCCAAAAAGGAAAGGGGCATTCTTTTTGAAATAGACTAAAAAGGAAAGTAAGACGAACAAATTGAAACGGAGGGAGTATATAACCTACGAAAAAAGGAAAATGGAGAAGTAGCATATACTCGTTAACCATCATGATAAATACAAACCGGTACATACAACTGAGGGACCTTTTATCTTCCTACCTCATAAGACATGTGATCTACATCCATACGCATCTCTCTGTGCTGATCAACAGAATCACGCACTTCATGATAGCCAGGAATATCCAGCATTGCCACACCCTACATACAACCACCAAATAAGGATAAACCGTTATCTGGATTCCATAACTTTTACTGCATTAAATTAGACCATAAATGTGAAAAAAAGTTCTGGTAAAACAGAAACATAGTTACATCCTCCGGAAGAACTCTCATGTTAGGTAGGTTGTGAAGTCTAGTATTTGTTCCAAGCATGAATTCCCCTCGCTGAGGTCTGTACAATCTAAAGGCAGTCGGTGGGAACGGTCTAATATATCTAGACCCTGCCTCTACAAGGGCAAATGGATTGATAGTGCTGTCAAACGAGCTACTTGGTAGGTGTCTGTGTGAAGAAGCAGTCATTTGTGGAGGGAGAGTGATAAATTGGGGTCTCACTCCTTGAATATGTGGTGGCAGATGACGAAGGTTTGGGTGCCCTTGAGGAATCGATGGATATACAAAACTAGTCAAACCTCCATTCCCGTTTGTTACTTGATAACCTTGCACACTGATGTTTCCACCATCTTCACAGCCTTGAGTATCACCTAAAGTAATGGGAAAAAAGCAGAAGAGGCATGCAAACAGTTAGGAAGTGAACTTGTGGAGCTACAAACAAAGACCTAGAGTTTCCCTTGAAGATTTAAGGAAGGGCTAAAAAAACTGTCCGAAAGACGTATAAAGTATAGGAGAGAGATGCAATCATTTCTCAATGTTAACTTTTAAATCAATTAAATCAACTATACATCAATCCCAAACTTGTTGAATAGCTACACGAATCTTTTATAATCATTCCGCCTTAAACAAAGTTAACTTTTAGCACGTAGAATAAATATGAAATGAGTTTTGGAAGAGAACATGGGGATGGAGAAGGAAAGAATAAGATTTGTTTCCCGTGAATATATCCTTTTAACATATACGAATGCAGAAGGAAAGCTCTCAAATATGCACTTTTCAACTGGGTGACACAGCAGTAGCACATAGTAGAACAAAACTTAAAAGAGCACCAACTTTGATGAACATTAAATGAAGAGAAGAATAGGAAGTATTTTCTGTATTTAGCTGAGCAACTTTTTGCTTCTTTTTTTTTTTTTCCTTTTCTGGGCAAAAAGGACGAAAATAGGTAAAGACATTCATGACTGAAAAAGGAGAAGTGTGACATGAAAATTTCCAGAAGTTGTATCAATTCAGGAGAGAGCTGGAGGGTGGGGGTGGGGTGTTCCTTGTCTTCTCCTTGTAAGAAAACAAGATTTTTACTGTTCGAAAATTAGGTACAATCTCTCCAAACTATGAGCCCTAAATATTAACAGTTCGCCCAGCCCTCTATAACTGAACTTGCGCATCAATATCTCCCATTTTTTGTTAAATTTGGGTGAGCTTCTAGAGGAGGAATGTTGACAATGTCGGGAGATTGAAGATGCAAGGAAACTCTACTATCCTACGGAACAAGTTTTCTGCAAATTAGGCAAATAAATAAAATAAAATGGATAGTCAAAAGCAAGAATTTATCATTACGGAAAGAAACAGAAACTCATCTCTGGATCCCTTAGCAACGAAGCGGAGGCATAGGTTATAATAGATCCCTAGAAGTCAAATAAAAAATGAGTAGAGTGTACCAGGTAGATAAGGTAGACGAGCACTATGATTCCAGGCCCATGTTTCAGTCTCCCTAGCACTGCTGTTGAACTGCAAGCCTGACCAATAATTGCCAGGAAACTCACAGGCTTGGCTGGCATAGTGCCCTTGAAGCTGATGATTGTTCATACCTCTCGGTGCTCCATCCTCGGTGAATGATAATGAACCATTCCCTCTGTATTCAGGTGGTACAAAAGACGCAGCACTCATTGAGGCAAGAGGAAAGCTGGAGCCTACCAAAGCATGTTGATACTGAAAGTTCACAGGGATCCCTTCAGCATTCTTTCTCTTAAACGAGCCTCCAACACCATCTACATAAGGATTGTTCCTTCCATAACTGCCTTCATTAATTCCAAGGTTGCCTTGAGTGCTTGCAAATGGAAGCTGCTCATGTTGCCCGTGGTTTACTGGAACGGGGAAATCTCTAGGAGCGGATGGAGCAGCCATGTAATGGTTATAGTGATTTGACGATGAAGCAATGGCTGGGTCAAGATTGGTGGCAGGATGCTGATATTGAACCCCGTCATACTGCAACTTTCCATAAACTAATGCACCTTCTTGATGGTACTGTGGATGGTGCAAATAGAAATTACCAGCATTTCCAGGAGCTGGTAATATCGCATGGACATTAGGCTGCGGAAAGGTTGCTAAGCTCCTGTAGAAAGCATTAGGCTCCGGTTGAACATCTTGGCTTCTTTGTTCCGCTTCTGAATCAGTTATTTGATTACTATATGACATACTCCTTTGTGCAATGTTATTGAGTTAAATTTAGTGGAGACTGCCTGCTTGGAGAAGAATCAGATGTCATTAACATATTACTTTCTCGTAAATGTATTGGTAAGAGATTGCATAACTTGATTTCATAGAGGACACAATTTTGGATATTTATTAAAAATATATATGTTCATCTCAATAAGCACAGTTCAATACAACCTAAAACGTATGTTGAGTTTTCGTACTCATGATCTTGGAGTCAAAAACCTGATCTTATCTCACAAATCATCAACTATATATAGCAACCCTGGATGACTTGCTGCTTAATACAGAGTAGTTTTGTTTGGTAAAAAGCATACCAATCCATGCAGAAATAAATATAAATTTAAATTAAATGAAGTAGGCACATGGATAAATGGCAAGCTACTCTTACTCAAATGTACCTCAAACTACTATTTCCAGGTTCACTACTCATGCAGGGTATATTTTCTTGATGCCAGACCCAATTGTTTCAAGGGTGACTGTAGGGGTAGGGCATGAATGATGGAGGTAAGTGGTGTACAACATGAACCTGATCAGATCTTGAACATTTTAGTATAGGAAAGTAAATATCCAAAAAGCGTGCAGAACGGAGTGAAGAGAAGCTAGAATTTGGTCGAGACGCGTTCTGGTTCATTAACAAAATCGAATCTATGATAATAGTAAAGCATTAGAGACTAACAACCAAGGGTGTGGCCTAGTGGTAAATGAAGTGGGTTGAGCACCCTGAGGTCGCATGTTCGAATCCCAACAAAGAAAAAACACTAGGTGATTTCTTCTCATTTCTTCTAGCCTTGGTAGAGAGAGTAATCTGGTAGAGGTGCGTGAAACCAGGAAACTCTTGTCCACCAAGGCTAGGACAGATGGGAAGAAATCACCTAATGTTTTTGTCTCAACTGCAATTTGAACCTAAAACCTCATGATTAACTGCGATTTGAACCTGAAACATCATGGTTCTCAACCCACTTCATTGACCACCAGGCCACACCCTTGGGTGCATTAAACAAGGCAGAGTTATTTATATCAGGAAAAGTTGTTTGGCTTCAATATAATGGATTCTTGGGTGATTCTCAATGACAATCACTCTTTCACATTCACTGACTCGATGGCCCATTTGAAGCATGCAGTCAAAGGATATCATTAGTTACACTATCTACCAAAATAGGAGTACGATAAAAATAGCAATTGAAAATTCTACATTTATAAATAACATCTTACATATTTGGAATAGTAAAATTCAACCACAATTATAAAGATTGACCCCCCTCAACAATCAAATTTGGTCTGGGTTCAGTTGATTGAAAGTATTACATCACCAATGAATATAACTGCTCATTTAGAAACTAAAATCACCTTCATATACAAGCTTACATCCAACAGAAAATTAATGCATCAAATCTGCAATAAATTGTCAGTGTAGATAATAGCAATTACTACTATCCTTGGATAGATATGAGACTTATCAATAACCAATGCATTGACTATGGAAAGAATTACCAAGAAAAGAGTGACTACCCATTCTGTATGATATATTTCAGATATGGTCTCTCCTCGAAACACGTATTTATCTGTTTACAAAAATAAAGGACAGAGAAATAAATGCATCCAGATAATACCTTTTCATTCTTTTTGATTTCTTTGATAAGTAGGAAACTATATAAAACCCAATCATCAAACATTTAACAGGAATGAGAAGCCGCATTTCCATGCATGGTGCAGTAGAAACTAAAAACATCCCAATAGACTCTCTATCTTGCAATTTTATAACAAGAACCGGAAAAATCAAACTATTTAAGTTAATGGAATGAAAGTGAAAAGGTGTCAAGCAAACGAAACTTTCAATTTTTTGTTCAAAATCCAGAGAGTTCTGAAGCTATAAATCCCTGTCTGAAGATATTATAAAAACTATGACATTGATACAAGAATCCACAACATTTAGAGAAACTAAAATTGAAATATCAATACATCTAGGTTCAACGGAAAAGGTAGTATAGTAGGGGATGTGCAGAAGGTCAACATCACGTGTTTGAAGCCTTGTTGTTGCACTGAGTCCGTACTTAAGCGGATAAGGGTAAAGGGACAGAATTAACCTCCGAGTTCCCAAGCAGAAACAATGGATTTCTCGGTCATCAAAAAAAAATCACACCCCCGATTCATTATGAAATAGGCCATCAACCATATTGGCGTACAGTTCAACAGGAAACACCTTCAACCATATAGCATCAAATGCTTCATGCCTTCATCATATACAATTGGACCTCTGAACCTAATAGTACAAGTAACTCAAGGAACTCCTTTTTTTGATAACCATGGTGTTCAGGTCAGCTTTTGCGCACCTCGACTAATTCTACGGGATACCTGTCACCTCCCACCTGGTTGTTACCAGATAACTCTATCCACCAAAGCAAGGCTAGGACAAATGGGAAGAAATCACCTAGTGTTTTTTGTCTCTGCGGGGATTTGAAATTGATACCTCATGGTTCTCAACCCACGTCATTGACCACTAGGCCACACCCTTAGGTCCTAAGGAAGAGATAATCAAGACAGCAAATTTACCAAATCAACCTTGCTTCACAAATTCCAAAACAACTCTACCCACAAACCACACAAATGCTTTAAACAATAAATTCTTTACCTTCCTTAAAAGTGACAGCCATAGATACATAAATTATGAGAAATCCTTTTTACCATGTGAATAAAGTTTCTACCTTTGTGAATAATTGTTTCTAAAGTGACACCATTTTAATTTTATTTTATCCCTGCTGAACCCAGAAAAAGTAACCAGATTATACACACACACACACCTATCAGCATTATTCAATAGAAGTAACATGCAAGTGACAAACAAAAACATGTCATTAATCTGTTGCTCGGATTCTTCAAAAACGCCAATAGGTGCTTGTCGAATCCTCCAAAAGTAGTGCATTTTTTGAAGAATTCCACATGGGTACAGCTGCATTTTTGGAGAGTCCGAGTAACATAGACATTAATGAAACAAAGGTAAGATATAGCAAATCAAAACCGCACCTTTTTAGTATCCAAATTCGTTTCCTTAACAGAGTGTAAAGCAGATGATTTTGAGATAAATTTACTGTAATTAATTATTAATCTCTGCATATATCAACAAAAAAAGTCTTAAAAGGTCAAAATGGAAACCCCCAAATTTGACTTAGCTACAAAAATCACAATCAAACCAAAATCCAAGCAAACCCCACAAAAATTACTCCAACTGGAACCCAAATGCATGCATTTTTTTTTTTACTGCGATAACAAGAAAACAAAAAAAAACATAAAAAGAGTCTAACAAGGTCAAAATTAAAAACCCCAAATTTAATTTAGCTATAAAAATCACAATCAAAGCATAATCCAAGCAAAACCCACAAAAATTGCTTCATCTGTTAGCCTAAAACATGCATTTTATTGCCAAAAAAACACATAAAAATTGAAACTTTATAACTGAAACTGCTTCCTCTTTCGAGGGGAAAAAAAAAAGAGAAAAAGGGGCTAACCAGAGTGAAGATTGATAATGCGATGAAGAGAGAATTTTCTGCAAATTGAAGAGAGTAAAGTAAGAAAAAAAAATTGGATAAAAGGAGCGGAGATTTCAACGGAATTTCACCAATGGTGTTTCTTGAAATGCCCTCTTGTGTGATGAGAAAAAGACTTGCTATTATTAATAGTGCTCATAAAAAAAAATTAATAAAACTTTATTCAAGAATAAATTCTTGAATTTAAATAATTACACCAATTTAAGTAAAAAAAAAAAGTTTGCCATTAATAGTGGTGATAGGTATTAATTTAGTTATTGGAATTGTAGCAATCCCAATATGATAAGGTAGAGTTATTAATTAGTACACTTTTGGTATTGGTATGATAGAATCGTGTAGTCCATTTTTGATTGGTCAGTTGATAATGTATAAGATTGAACCAGCTAATTGAGTTGATTTGATTACTCTTTTCTATTAAAAAGGAGATAGTTGTGTGTCTCGATCGTCTTCATCTAGGCTCATTTGAAAGGAAATTATTTCTTATATAAAATTTTAATTTGCTAAGGTGATTTTGTGAAGTTATTAATTAGTACATTTTTAGTGTTGGTAAGATTAATATCAAATTGTCTTTTTTTTATTTGTTGGGTAATAAGATCTTTGAAATTGATCGATAAATCAAACTGATATGGGTACTCTTTTCTATTAAAAAGAAGCCTTTATTTTGACACAATAAAAAGGAAATCTTTTTTATTTGAATAAAAAAAAATTCGATGTGTTTCGATATATGAGCCGACTTTATCATCAACGATAGAAAAAAGTCAAATTCTTTTTCATCATAAGCTAAAGTGACTAATATGAGTGGCATTTTAATAAATAAGATGAAATCTTTTTTATGTTATGATAAACATGTGCCCAAAAAGACATCCTAAGCTTCTATGTTCAAATTTTAAGCTTTTAATTAGAACAAAATTCACTATACTATCAAAATGAAAAACAATCTTAAAAGTATAATTTTTTAATTTATATTGCATATTTATATCTATGTTATATGTTAAAAATATTGAATTATGTTGAATTCGTGACAATAATGTCACATTCATCACTTTTTATATGATATTTGAGTAAATTCATCTTATGAATCTATTGTCTTTTCTTTAGTCAATGAAAATTTTAATTCCTACATTATTGGAATATTTTAAATTGTGATATTCGACTAAGATTATTTGATTTTCCATAAATTAATTACTTGAAATGTTCACTTTTAATCCTTTTGCTTATAAATATTCACACATTCTCAAAACTATTAACCGTTTCATCATTTAGTATATACTATTAATTACTTCATATTTGAGGATAATATTTTTATAAAAATAGTCCAAATATAATATATTAAGAGATCAAAAACATATTTTTAAATTAATTAAAAATTAAATATGTCAAGTCATGCATCACAAGAACTAGAATCAAACTTTATCAATAACTGAAAAATCAAGGTCGATATTTTTCAAGGTCATGCCTGACCTTGATTCAGAAAGAGATTGGTTGGAACATAAAACTTTCTCGCTTTTAATTATAAAACACTGCAATCTAAAACTATCAAAATAAAATTAAACATTTCTTAGGAACTTTCTATTTAAAATAAAAAATTTAAGATTTAAATTCGCGATTCAACAATAAACCTATAATTACAATCACAATTATTTCCCCTTTTTTATTTTCTTATTTTCTAAATTAAGTGAACAAGTTGAAAGCAAAACGACAACAATAAAACGATAAACAGTCTTAATTAAATATTTGAAGGAATCTTAAAGCAATGTTTTTGCTTAATTTTTAAAAATATACTCATGCAATGGACAGTGCAATGAGAATTAAAATAATAAAAACTCATCAATAAGTTATATAATTAACACATCAATTATTAGAAAAACAATTCACTATACTTTATTTTTTTATTTTAAAATAGTTCAATTAATTTGCATGTGAGTAATTTGTTCAAGCTTGACAAAGTCTACTAAAAAATAATTGTTTAATTTAGTAATAAAATAAACGAATTTATGTAATTCTCGATCGGTCAACTATAAAACATAAATTAAGGTAATTAAGAAAATCACGTTCTAGATAGTTTCTATTGCTTCTTAAATAATTTAAGTAAGTTGTAATTTCAAGATTGACCTTATTTTATGTCTCTTTTTTTGGTGTGTATATATATCTCGTACTGCATTAAAGTTATTTCGGTGTGATCTATGGCTCACGAGTTCGAATCGTGGTAACAGTTACTAATGCTTGCATTAGTGTAGGTTGTCTACATCACATTTTTTGTGGTGCAATCCTTCTTCAAATTCTGCTAACATGAAATTCTTTATGCATCGAAATATCCTATATATCCTGCATTAAATTTTTTTTAATGAAAACGTATCAATTATGGAAACTAAGAAAGAGGTTACTTAGCCATTTAAACTGAAAATTCAAACAACAATATTATCTCATGTTCAAATAGGAGTCACCATACCAATAAAGCTAATGTAGTTAGTTTTTTCCTCTTTTTTTGTTTTGGGTTGTGATATGCATTGAAACTCGACTAAATTCGATTCATGTTGAAATATTTCATGTTAAAGGATTCTCTCTAACAAAGACGTCTTCTAGCTAATGTAGTAAGCTGTTTCTATTGACCTTGTAAAATATGTTGCGCAAGACAATCCATTATATTTTAAATTAAAAAACGGAAAAAGAATATATAATTCTTGTAATTTGTGAACGAAAAATTGAAATTGTCGATAGAAAATATAATTTTGCTTATTGAAGATTTAGCCATGCAAATGATATTGTCTGAAATGGAAAGCATATAAGAATTTCTAAAGCTATTGTATTGAGTTTGAACCCGTAATCGAAACGCTTGCTCAAGAGTTTGTGATAGATGTATAATTATTTTTTAAAAATAATTTGACTAATAGAAAGTGCTATCCTTGTTAATGATTCTTACGTGTATAATTTGAATTAGTCGAACAGTAATACTAATACCAAATGATTATACAAATAATAATTTAAATTTCAATGATTGAGAGCCAATTGGAGAGTTTTTCTTACCTTCTTTAGGTATTTTCATTTATTCTAATTTACATATTTTAACACTTTTTTTATTTATCATTTTAAAAAAAACCTTTCTATGCTTAGTTTTCATTCAATATTTTCACTTCCAAACAAATTTGACCATTATATTAAAATGTTGTTACAGAAAATGATTTTAATAGAGAGTAATTACACTACTTTAATTCTAAAAAAGGAAAAAAAAAGAAGGAAAAAGAGATTTATTAAGACAAAAAGAAAAAATATAAAAAGAAAAAAATACTTAACAGAGTGTAATCCAGATTTTTTGCTTTCTCTTTTTCCCTCTCACGGCCGTTTGATCCTCTTCGCAAATTCTACCGGCCGCCGTCCTCCGCCGTCCTCCTCCTGCCGGCGGTAACCTCAGTTGTTAGCTGAATTTTGTATTGCTGAGTATTACATCAACGCTGTCCGCAGATGGGAAGGCCGCCGAGTAATGGAGGTCCTTCTTTCCGTTTCAACCCTCAAGAGGTTAATACGATTTTTTTTTTCTTTATATACATGTTTCGTCGTCTTCAATTGGATAATTATTACTGATTTTGTGTTTTGTATTCAGTTTATTTTGTATCGTGATTGTATTTACCTTTACTTTCATTATGCATTTTGAGGTAGAATTTTCAGTAAGGAGTACATAATCTGAAGAAATAAACAGACGAAGAAGTTGAAGAAGGTTCAATATCTAATATATATATATACATAAAAAATAGTAATTTTAACCATGTATAAACAGTATAATTCTTTGCCGAAGAGGTTGGGATGAACCCCTTGTCCATACCTGGCTCCGCCTCTGGTTGAGATTTGGGATTCTCACATTAATTGTTTGAATCACTAGTGGCGGAGTCTAAATTTTTATTAAGGAGTTCAAAATCTGAAGAAGTGAACACACGAACTAGCTGAAGGGGGTTCGACATCTACTATATATATATATATATACATAAAAGATAATTTTAACCATATATAAATAGTATAATTTTCCGACGGAGGGGGTTCGGAAGAACTCCTGACCATAAGCTGGCTTTGCCCGTGATTGTTTCTGCTTTTTGTTTTACATGCAGTATAATTATATATTCTTGCTCGTGAGTGTTCTTTTGCCCGTTTGGTATTTACCTTTTACTGTCTCTCATTATGCATTTTGTAGTTGCTGAGATTTCGGATTCTCACACTAATTATCACTGATTTTGTATTTTATATGCATTTCATTTATAAATTATTGCTCGTGATTGTTCTTTTGCTCGATTGGTGTTTACCTTTACTGTCTTCGTTATGCATTTTTTAGTTGCTGAGACTTGGGATTCCCACATTAATTGCTACTGCTTTTGTGTTTTATATGCAGTTCAGTTATATATTCTTGCTCGTGATTGTTCTTTCTGCCCGTTTGGTGTTTAGCCCTTGTGCAGTACAATTAAGAAAATACATGCTTTGGTTGAGTTATTTTCGTTTTTTTTCCTGAAGTAGTCGTTTTAAATGAAGTTAAAAAGTCTTCCAACTATAGGTAGTTTATAGCCCGAGCTGAGAATCATAGAGATGAGCAATTGACCACTAGCACACTATGATCTTTCTGGTTAGAAGAATATAAAGTTTATCTTTGTGGAAAAGGATAAGGAGTACATTAATGAGGCAAGATATCTCTTTATTAGAAAACGAGGAAACATAAGTTAACCCAGTAAATAAATAAATCAGTATGAAATATTATTCTAACGATGCCTCTATATGTTGCAAGTCTGGTAGTGCCACCCGCATATGCCACTGCCATTGTTCTTTCTACCTTTCCCTAGGTCAGTGTATGTGAAACTTCTTTGAAAAGAGGGCAAGGAAGTTGATAGTGGTGCTTGTCTAGGGGCTCCGCTCTTGTTCCTTTATCCTCTTTTGCTTTCTTTTTCTCCAATTTCCCTCATACGTTAATTTTAGTCTTCGAAGAACCAGTAAATTGAAAGGAATTTGGAATGCAAATTATTTTAGTAATGGAGTATAAGGATTGGGGTTCATCTGAGTGTGGTCATACGATGCTGCTTTAAGGCTTTGAAGGGAGTCACGAGAAAAAGAGTGCCATCTCTGACATAGATCTATTACTGAAGAGGGGAGAAATTAAGCCATTAACTTAAATTCTAGCACGCGCATCGTTCAATGTAAGGATCTAGGGTTTTCTTTGAAATTATTGCAGTCAAATCATGAAAATATGTAAAAAATGTGGAGGAAGATAGGGGTGCACTAGGAAGGGGGTTAAGTTGGAGCCTGACAATTCATGTTGATTAGGTGTTAGGAAAGGTGTCTCCTCACCCTTGGCTTTTGATTTTCTCTCTTGTTTCTCAACTAAAGCAAAGATACTAAGGTGCTGCAGGGCGATCAAATTAAACTAAGCTCCATTATTACTAGCAATTATGAGTAAGTTTTGTTAATTTCAGCTCTGATAACTATATAAATGAACATATAAATTCCAATGCATATGTAGTTTATAATAGCTCCATTATTGCTAGCAATTGTGAGTAGGTTTTGTTCATCAAATCCCAAAGAATCTTCTCATAAACAAAAGATAACAGCTGGACGGAGCAACCAAATAAAAAAAAAAAGCCAACCTACCTAATTCTACTTCAGAATGCCAGTTCTCCAAATTACAGTACAGCTTCCTTTTTGCTTGAAGCTTGACTTGACCTGTACTTTATCTTATCTTCCCCTCAGTGAGAACTATCTCTGAAATAAATTTTGACAATATCAACTCCTACAATTATTTGGTGTTTCCAAAAGTTTTCATGATTTCTTAGTATAACATCTTCCCTACAACAGAAGCACTAGATTTAGATATGAAATAACATTATGACTATGATAGATGACATTGTACTTATGAAAGAAGTCTTAGTCAGATGTTCCCTGATCAAATTTTTATACTGGAGAAATGGAGGTAATCTTCCAATAAGTATATGGGATATGGAGTTGTCTAGAAATAAAATTGCGGGCCCCTCGTTGCTATACCTATCTTTTTTACACTAGTTATTGTTATCCTTTCAAATAATTCTTATTCCTTTTGCTATTTCAGTTGCCTTCCATGATAGGCACCCTTTGATGTCACTTGTCAACATGAAATGTTTTCTGTCAGTTCATGAGTTTGATAGTTTTAATTTTTAAAGTAACCCTTGGAGAAAATGTATGCCATAGAAGCTTTCCTACTTGTCATACATCCTTCCCTTTTTCAATGATTGTATTCAAACGTTTCAAACATGTGGACCTTACAGCTCAATTGTACTGTCCACAGTGGTTGTATCTGATAACTTTCACAGCAAGATATAGGATCTAGTTGAAAACCTTAGTAAATTTGTCAAATGTTGCAGGTAGCTGAGATGGAAGCTATATTGCAAGCTCATAATATCACAATGCCGGCTCGTGAAGTTCTTGTAGATCTTGCTGAGAAGTTTAGGTAGGTTGTTAATGTGCCAAATATTTAGAGTTACTCCTTTGATTAATATGCTCATTAAGTTTGGATGGTAATGTTCCTACTTCAATGTAGTTCTTCATCGGAGAGATCTGGAAAATTTGTGGTTCAAATGAAACAAGTAAGAGGCTTTTCATTTTGTGCACCGTAATTTCTGATGATCAAATGAAAATGCTTGCATAACTATGGCTATTTATCTTGTACCTAATATTGTGGAAGTATTGTCATAGGTTTGGAACTGGTTCCAGAATAGGCGATATGCTATTAGAGCAAAAACAGCTAAGAGTCCTGGTAGATATACTGCACATCCAGTGCCTCAAAGTGATCCAGCTGCAGTAAAGGCTCCTGCAAAATTGAGTGCCTCACCTATGCCTCACAGTGATCCAGCTGCAGGAAGGATTATGCCCCAAGCTCCTCAACCCATACCTGCTCCTCAAGGTAGAATTTGAAATTTCCTACCATGTTTCAAAACAG
Source organism: Solanum appendiculatum (assembly GCA_018342035.1). Lineage (NCBI taxonomy): Eukaryota > Viridiplantae > Streptophyta > Magnoliopsida > Solanales > Solanaceae > Solanum > Solanum appendiculatum. The sequence goes on along the minus strand of JAGDQO010001112.1, from coordinate 55,525 downwards.
TCACAGATTCTCTTATGCTTCATTTATGATTAGCAAGTGTCTTAGATATTCGGTTTTCACTATTCTTCCTTAACTTGTCCTACTTCTGTTAGCTACAGTGAGAACAATGCCCCAGGTACCTCAACATCTGCCTGCTCCATCAGGTACAATCCTTGATCAATATTCTTGTGGTTTCTTGTTTTTGCAAATAGTCTTCTTGGTGATCCTTTTTGATGGGTTCCAACTTCCAACTTATGTCTGTCTATCACGATTTATCATTTATTGTAGTTGCATATTACCTCATTCTACTGTTATGTAGGTTCTCTACTTTTTGTTATACTTTTTTGATGAAGTGGTTTATTATTCACAAAAGCACCAAGAAGATGTATAGTTGCAAAAGTCAAGGAAATATCAGCTCATACAAAGATACAAAAAACTTATCATAAGACTATACAGCCGACAAGATCCAAAAACCTATCATAAAACTAAAGAGCTGACAAAATCCAGAAGAGAGTCTGGGTTATATACAGGGGTAAGATTAATCCAACTAAAGAGAGTAATCAGGCATCTGGCCTTGATATTGGAACTGACAGTTGAAAATTGAAATACCATCAAAACATCTTTGGTTCCTTTCCAACCATAAGCACCACAAAATACAAGCAGGGACCACAGACCAGGTTCTTCTGATGGCCTTCTCAATTTCCCAAGAGCTCCAGCAGACAAAGACTTACCTGACAGTGTGAGGTATAGGCCATTGCAAACCAAAAAGATTACCTTTTTGGTAATACTACTTGCATATGGGGTTTTCTTACCCCAAAACACTAATAAAATATTACCTTATCAAAAAAAAAAGGAAGATCACATCGTTCCACTAATCTATACTTTGTCATGTGATAAATATCTGAACTTTTTGAACATTGTGTCCTTGTGTCTGGTTATCCTCTTTCTGTGGTCTTCTCATATGTGGAAGTGTGCTCATTTCATCAGTCTTAGCTAGAGCTGGAGGGAGTAGAAGTGTTCAATACTAGTAATATCTTTTTTGATACTTTTGATAGTGTAATGTGCTAAAAGAATGGTGTAGGCATTCCTGTGCATAAACTACTTCCTGAGCTTCTTGGTATCCACCTTATCTTGAATTAATTTCCGCTATCTGAGAAAATGGTGCTTTCGGATTTGGAGTTCTGTACGTCTGCAGAATTATTGTAACTGTTGAAAAAGATGACGTGATGGTGATCCTGAGTTGGGTTTTATTACAGTAAATTCATGTCAACTTACAATGAAATAATTGGAGGAGGATACCTGTGAACCGCCGTACTACTGTTAGCTAGCTGAGTTTTCTCTCTGTAACAAGTTCCAGATTTCCAAAAATGGTGATAATAAATTAGAATAAATAGCTAGATCTACCAATGTGAGGTTCCTCTGTGGTTTAGACGAGCAGATTGGTGCTTGGAAACATAGAGTTCATGGTTTTGATCTTCAGAAGATGGGTGATTAGATTTGGCTGTTTCAGGAAGAGTAAGGAATATCTCATCAAGTAGGAGTTTAGTTGTGGCCTCATTAGAAAATACTTCAACAATGGTATTATGGAAAATAGTGGCTGAATCACTACCCTTGTTGATTAAATGATGAACAAGAAATATGGCTAGATTTCAAGTACTGTAATCAATTATATACTGCAAAATTTGTAGGTTCCTTTTGCTCGTTTTGTGTTTCCCTCTTAAAAAGAACTTATCCTTTTAAATATATATTTCTTTCAAGTATTCTACTTTTTTTAGTGGCAGTGCAAAGTGTGGGTAGGAGTGCTTCAGATAACACTCAAATGGAGTTCGAAGCTAAATCTGCAAGGGATGGTGCATGGTTAGTCTTTGAAGTCGTTCAATATATTTATGCCTGGCTCTGTCATTTGCTTAATCTCCACCTTTTTTTTATCTCGATAGCTAGTAATTATAGATTAATGATATTGTCCTTTCTTAGGTATGACGTAGCAAGCTTCCTGTCGCATAGATCTGTGGAGAATGGTGATCCGGTAATTCTCAGAGTTACATATCTAAGGTTTCATGAAAGAAATTATTTGTTTGCCTGCTTGGTAGTTAAATTTCTGTTGATGTGTAGAATCATCTTCTTGCTCTCTCTTTTACCCGGTGGAGTTTGCCATTGATTGTTAAGGCAAGATTAGCCCTCTTATTTTTTCAGAAATCAGGAAGCACATAGTTGGCTCTTTTCTAGTTCATTGATTGTTAAGGCAATATTAGCCCTCTTATTTTTTCAGAAATCAGGAAATACATGATTGCCTCTTTTCTCGTTTCCTTTTCCTGCTCTCTGTAACATACATGGCCTTTTCGTCTGATGTTGAGGGTTCATACTACAAACTATGTTTTAGCCAGGAAATATGCTCCAAAAACCAGAGTCTACCTCCATGAAGTTGTTTCATTTATCATGTGCATATCTTCTTTGTCCAGTATGTTTTACCTCATCTCTTTTTTTTTCTTTCTTAATGGTGATAAACTTCTGATTTCAGGAAGTCTTGGTTCGGTTTGCGGGGTTTGGAGCAGAGGAGGATGAATGGGTAAATGTACGTATGCATGTAAGACAGCGATCTCTGCCATGTGAATCATCGGAATGTGTTGCAGTTCTCCCTGGCGATCTGATTCTTTGCTTCCAGGTGCATTTTATTATGGGTCAAATGTTAAAGCTAAACATACCAAATTGTCATCATTTAGCTAAGGCTCTAACAATTTTCAGGAAGGGAAAGAGCAGGCTCTGTACTATGATGCACATGTCCTTGATGCTCAAAGACGCAGACATGATGTGAGAGGTTGCCGTTGTCGGTTTCTGGTTCGTTACGACCATGATCAGTCTGAGGTATTCAATTATATCCCTTTTCCATCTAATTTTCCGAGTCTTCTAAGAGGCAGCAATATTCAGATCCTCCTCTTCTATCTAGAGGACCCAATTAGTTTGAAGTTAAAAAGAGACTTCAAAACTCTTAGGTTGATGATCTTGATGCTTGCTCACATGTAAGTTGGTTCTTTCGCAAATTTGTACTGCGCAGTGGGGTGCACCATCTCTACCTTTCGATGTTGGTCATTTATGTTCGAAACATGTAGTTTTTATCCATGGTGTTTCTTAGAACACTGAATACATTTTTATTGTCAAAGATACACATCGCATCACTGTCTTCAGTTAGTTTAATCCACTTGTCTTTTCTTTCTAGGAAATTGTTCCTCTGCGGAAGGTTTGTCGTCGCCCTGAAACTGATTATAGGTTGCAGCAACTAAATGCTGAATCTGTGAAGCAGCAGAAAATAGGTAATGACCCTATAACAGGCAATACTATGAAGGTCTACCCTCCAGCTGATACACCACAGAAAGCCCAAACAGAATCAAGGATGAAACTAGCTGAACCAACACAAAAGCAGCCTGCACCGGAGTACACCATCAAGACAGAACCCAATGTGGCTCCTACGCTGCAAAAACCTAGTACTGATTCTCTAACAGGAAACACTTTGGCGGAAACAACACCCAAGCTTATGGAAGAAATGACTGAGAAGCCTGTAGCTGAAACAACTGAGGTGCCTCAGGAAGTAAAACGAGAGACGCCTCTGGCAGAAATAACAAAGAAAGCACCAGAACAGCCTCCTGCTGAAACAACTCCTAAGCCTCCGGCTGATTCTACATCAAAGCCAGCTGAAGCAACAGAGGAGCCACCTGCTGAAACAACTCCTAAGCCTCTGTCTACTTCTGCATCAAAGCCAGCTGAAGCAACAGAGGAGCCACCTGCTGAAACAACTCTTAACCCTCCAGCTGCATCAACATCGAAGCCAGATGAAGCACCAGAGCAGCCTCACGCTGAAACAACACCTGAACCTCCAGCTGCTTCAACATCAAACCCAGATGAAGCACCAAAGGAGCCTCCTGCTGAAACAACTTCTGAACCTCTGGCTGATTCAACATCCAAGCCAGCCGAAGCATCAGAGGAGCCTCCTGCTGAAACAACTCTTGAGCCTCCGGCTGATTCAACATCAACGCCAGTCCAAGAACCAGAGGAGCATGTTGATGCTGGAGCCCCCACAGCGTCCACTGATCAGGACAATGCACCTGTATAAGCAAATCCTTGTCGCCAAAAGTTATAAACATGCCGGTTGTAGCCAACATTATCAAGTTAGGATTCCTATAGGGAAAGAGAAGCCCAGGGTTGGAGGGGCCAGGTTAGAAACTTATTCTCGCGCATCCCTCCTTCCTTTGTGCTGTTAAAAGCACAAATTGCACAAGAGACTTTACTAGTGGCTCCGATAGATCAGTGATAGTCTTGTAGAATATTTAGATCTTCACCTTTAACTTAAAACTCTAATTCTCATCTTTTGTCTCGTGATCAGATGCTACTCTAATTGTACAACATGAATTTTACTTTGTGTTTATGCTACAGCTGCAGATTTTATTTTATATTTTAATGGAGGAGATTGATTAGGGAGGGGGGGGACCTGGGGTGTTTTCAGTACGAAGGAAAATGTTCTGTATATAATTTAGACAAATTCTATGGGAGTTGAGAGTGGAGGTAAGGGTGGTGGGGATGGGGCGAGGGAAGATGATGTATTTTGGAGGGTCGGTAGGACACTATCAATGCTGAATGACACTTGTGGAACTTATTTTCTCTAATTTCGTTAGGAAAGTCATTTTCCTCATTTTTAAGGAGTTTGTTTTTCTAAAAAAAATGAAAATTTTTAACCAATCAAACATGAGAAAATTAAAAAACATTTTCCTTTGGACCATACACACCAGTGTACTAGTTATGAATTCATTAGCTTTGGTTCAAACACTGCTTACATGTTAAAAGATTCATTAAACAAGTACAAATAATTGAATTTAAACCTAGTAAATCAGATATATAGTAATAGAATTTCGCGCTCAAACCTATAAAGTTCAAATTCTAAATCCGATTGTGTCCGAAGACCACGGTCGTTGATTGTGAAAACTATAATAAAGAAGTTTGAATTGATGGGAACAATCAAAAAGTTGTTCAAGAGGTGATAACTTTCATTGCTTAACAAGAGAACTTCACAAGCATTGCAACTAAAAGAATGTACAAATGCACAACATACAAGATCATTATGATCTTCACTATCTACTCTTCAATATCCCTATTATGTTGGAATCAACAAAATTTCAAGTGGCTCATACAACTTCTGCTGGCTGTTTATACGTTGCACTGTAACTTCATGAACTGGTAGAGGAATATATGTACTGGTTCAATCATTTTGACTTCACCGAAAGAGGAACATCATCATTTATTGCATTACATTTCACTATCAAAGATTGAACATATGGTCTTCAGGCCTTAACCAATCTAACACCTCTGAGTTTGCACTCCTGGCCTTACTGTAGTCTGATCCGAACTGCCTCGTGCACCTACAGGAATTTTGCACATAAACTGGCTAGTATCTGCTATTATCGCCTGTCTGGCTGCAAAAAGGAATTTTGTCTATCAGAACAGACATTTTTGTCTTATAATAATTGTGTTCTTGATAGTACATCAAAAACTTTTGACGGTAAAATAGCATATAATGCAACTAATTTATGTCGTACTTGAAGGAAAAAATATGTCTATATTCATAACAGACCCCGGCCCAGAACACATAACATGTATTCTACTGCAAGAAGGAATATCTTGGCAAAGGCTGTTGTTTCCGTGGTGGCCCGTGGCAGCATGTTTAAACCTTATGTGCCTAAAGTGTCCATTAATGTTCTAGGGTATGGCACTATGCCAAGGGGCAAGGTCTGGGTAGACTCTACCCTCCCCGGACCCTACTTGTGAGATTAGTGCTGATAGTTTTCTTTTTAGCCGATCATGCAGCACTTACAAGAGTACCTGCAAGGGGCAGCCCAGTGCACTAAGCCCCCGCTATGTGCAGGATCCCTGGAAGGGCCGGACCATAAGAGTCTATTGTACGCAGCCTCACCATGCATTTCTGCAAGAAGTTGTTTCCACAGTTCGAACCCATGACCTCCTGGTCACATGGCAACAACATTACCAGTTCCGCCAAGGCTCTCCTTCAACCTATTAATTTCTACCATTTCAAAAAAGCCGTATTGGCTCTTGGGTGGCAATTTTACATGATTAATTTTGCAGAGGAAGGATAATAGTCTACAAATTGCAAAAAATTAACGAAATAATAGTGTACTAAACCTGGTGTTCATTTCTAAGTCACATTCTTTCACTATTTTGTATCCTCGGAAGTTTTATTGCCATCGTCTTTGTTCCCTTCAGTGCTATCTACAGGGCGTGCTGGTGTTGAATCCTTTGAACTTAACTGTGCTTCACCTTTATTGTTAGTTTCTCCACTAGCAGAATCTCCCATGATAGAGTTCAAGGCAAGTTGACCAGAATAAAGGAACAAACCGATAGAGTTGATGCCAAAGACAAACGTCGCGAGGTAGCATATTCCATTTATAATGGTTCTGTAAAACAGTTTGTAAATAAGAAGATTTCATAATCTTTCAACAGTAAAGCAATGCATTAGCATAAAGGAAAGCTATTTAAAACTACCTAATCGTTATTGTTATCTGGCGAACCTGTTGCAAACACAAACAAAGAATGATTATCAAATGGTAAGGATAGAAGTATGAAACTGAAGGATCCAATCCTCTTCATTGACATCAACCAAATAATTGATACCGAAAATTGATCATTGGCAAGATTCTTTCACTAGAAGTTCGGTGCTCACAGTCGCAAAATCTACATTGTCAAAGGTAAAATGATTGATGGCTGCTATATTCTAGTTAAAATCAATTCTATTCCTTCCTGCCCCCTTCCCTTTCTGAATAAGTTGTCTGAATGTTTACCCTACTTGTTATGCATTATACGGGTCACAGTGGAACAATGGAAGAAAAAGAACAGCAAATGTAAAGGCAAATGAGATGCAAACCGAGAAACTATCTGAAAGTGCTTGGCGGTTAAGAGAAGCTTCGATGGTGGTGGTGAACTTGTAAAGGAGAAGTGCAATAACACCCGCTGTTAAACCTCCCAAGAGTGCCTGAGCAGGTGAAGGTGGAGTCTTGGCATCAATTGGTGTTGGCGTAATAGCTTTCAAACTCTCCACTGCCTCCTCCTTCAACGTTTTCTGCGCTCCTGTTGACCTAAGTTTCTAATATCAGCAAAAAGAAATCCCACATTATTATCACAAAGTAAACATGTATGTTCCTTAATACCTTCGGTCTATGTTGCTCGGACTCTCCAAATATATCATGTCAACAGATATGCATTACTAATCAACTGAACAAGAATTGAAGCTAAGAAGTGATATGCTTTTACTCATACTTCCATAACCATATTCAATGAAATAAAAAATGAATAGTGAAAAAACATGAAGATGAGAGCATGCACAACCAATTCATTGCCCAATAACCTTCTTCCGCTCCTCGAGTGGAGGATCTATCGAAAACAACTTTTCTACTTCCAAGAGATAAGATAAGGTCTGCATGCACTTTACCTCCCTTGACTCCACTTTGTGGGATTACACTAGATATATCGTTGTTGTATTACTATTTGAGAATTCAAATCATCTTTTGTTTTCTCAAACGCGATTTTGTAGCATTTTATGCAAATTGCAAACCGAGGCGGAGCAAAAATTTCAACTTTATGGGTTGTGGATTTTAGGACGACAAATTTAAATGCTAATAACCGGATTCTAAATTTAATATGTCTACATATTCAATAAATATCTTTTAACACAAAAACATTGTTTGAGCAAACCTATTACCGAATCCCATACCCTACCTTTCGGTAGATTTAATATTCAAATTGTTGACGTGTGATATTATACAAAGACGAAAAACGATACAATTTATCCCTACATTGCATTCATTAAAACAAAAATACAGTACATACAATACAACACAATATAATATAATATAACACGATACATTATGAAACAAGACGTAACAACATTCTAACAGAGTGAAGTTCATGGAAATATGCAAAATTCACAGTATAAACAGTAAAAAGGCATGAGCTTTTACCAGTTCTTTGGCTCGTTTAGCGCGGCGGCGGAGGGAACGGAAGAGGAAAACCGATATAGCTCCGGTGAGGAGAAGACTAGTGGCGGTTTGAAGCGGCGAAGGGTCATCAGAAGTAGCAAAAATATCCGTAATCGAAGAAGGGAGCTCAATGGGTCCTTCCTCCGGTGTCGCGTTGGTTGTTTCATCGCCGGAAACAACCGTTTCAACTGGGGTTTCAGCTAGCAACGACGACGGCGCGTGTGATTTAGTGACTGATACTGAACGGCGCGTGGAGTTGGATTTTTGAAGGAAATTGTGAAATGGGGTGAAAGAAGTGATGGGGCTGGGAGGAAAAGTGAGAGGAAAGAAGTAATTGGATGAGAGGAAGGATTTGGTTTGCAACATTTTTGAGTTCTTGGAGTTTATGTTAATGGTGAATTGGTGATGTTTGAAGAAGATAAGCTATTGTTTTGAACACAAAAAAAAAAAAAATTATTTAGAAAGGAATTTTTTTCTTTTCTTTTAGTACCTCTTTAAATCTTTCCATTTTCTATAAGACATGTTTAAAATTATAAAATAAAATAATACTCCCAATATATTTGATCGACTTAGTTACAACAAATCAAAATAATTATAAAAAGAGAAAACATCAAATATTATGAGATGTCGGGTGGTGGTACAGACGAGCAGGACAAAGCTAACAAGGATTGAGGGATTCATTCAAATTCTATTCAATAGAAAATTACACTATTTATATATGATTAATTAATTTTTAGTTTTTTGCGTATATATAGTAAATGTTGAACTCTTTTAACTTCTTTGTAAGCTTACTTTTTATATGTCAAAGTCGAACTCCCTAAATAAAATATCTGACTCTGCCCCTGTAGATGTAAGAGAAGATAAGGTTATTGGAGGATCATGATTAGGAGGTCATGATAACGATAATGTGGAATATCATTCGTGAAACTTGTTTTTTTTTTTTTACTTTTACTAGAAAAATCATTTACTTTATTTTAAGAAATTTATTTTCCTAAAAAAATATTTCAAAAATTTAAACAATTAAATATGAAAATTTTTTTAAAAATTATCTGAAAAAGGTATTTAAAAGTATACAATATGTTGTTATTGTGGTTGTTGGGTATTTATAGGCATGACTTATTAGTATGATCTTCAAAGCTTGACTAATTCTTGGCTAATTCTTTTTGTCACATTGGTCTCAATCTCATGCATAAAGCTACCTCTTTTTTTAAAAATTATTTTATTTATTTTTTTATTTTTATTTTTCAAGCTACCTCAAATACACTTGGCAATGTTATAAAACTAACAAGGCCAGGATTCATGAGTGTGGTTATATTGAAGAGTTCATAAATGAATTGCACAATCTCTAGAAGTTCTTCAACTTTTTTTTTTCTTGGATGTTATTCATAGAGGGCAAAATTACAGTTATACTTACCATTTCGACATAATTCACTAATTTTGACTTAAATCTTGAATACCAGAACCTACCTGTGTTATGTATCCTTTGCTAGTATATTATTCATGCTCAAGTATTGAATTGTATGATGTGTGTATATCACGATATAATTAATATATTGATGGTCTTTCGGTCAATTATTCATAATTTTTGGGTTTAATTTGATAAAGTTTAAGCTTTATGCATAACGAAAAGGTGAAATATATAGGATATACTCTAAGTTGTGTCTCAAAAATGAGTTATATTACGAAGTCTTGAGATTGGGAAGGACCACGTTAACTTGATAAAGTCGATTTTCTTTTACTTTTTAGTGATATATCGTACACAGTTTTATCTTGCACTATACTCGTAATCTCTTAATCACACAACAACCAGAGTTTAATTTACTCTTCATTTCCAAACTCATGATTTTGCTATCTTTTTTCTAACTTGTCATCATCAAATGAATTTCCAACTCATTTTGCTATCTTTCACTTAACTTGTCATCTTCAAATTTTCCAACTCTTTTTGCTTTCTTGAAACTTCTTATCCTCATCTTGCCACTCTAATTTGTTTGTATCTGTTTATCCAAAAACTTGAAAGACTTGCCATTATTCCATCTCCTATATTATATATTATACACATTGCAAGTTTGCAACTCCAATTTTTCCACAAAAATATCACTTTACTACGAAGTTTTGATTAACTTCTATACTTTGACAATATAAAAAAATTTCTCGATATATATAGTTCTCCATACAACTAGAGAGAGACAATTTACAGGTATGTTCTCCACCAAGAAAATGTTGTTTAATTTTGTGAAATAATAAAGTACATATTTGAAGAATAATAACATATGCTTAAGTACCAAAAAAAAGAAATAATATCGTTTGTTATTTTCAAGTGTCTGAAAAAGATCTTAAAATTAGAAATTATTAAAAAATTTAAGTCACATATATTGATAATGTAAATTTTTTTATATGTTATTAGGATAAATTAACCATTTGTAGCACGTTATCTTTTGTTTCAATGATAAGTTCTATTTATTTATCCGAAAAAAACAATATTTAAATCATGTTCTTACAAAAGAAAGGGCTGGATACAACACAACATGATTTTCAGGCCCAGAAAAAGGCCCATGTGAAAACTACATACTCTAGTGCATAGTTGAGCCCTCAGATTTCATGACGGACTTAGAAAGCCACCTACAAACGCTTTACGCTCAATTATGATGGATATGCTTGCATTACCATTTTGTTGGTACAGAGTAAATCGATGCGTATTTCCTAGATATCGTCATTTTTTTTAAGAAAAGAAGTTCACGACCTATGGATCGATGTTCTACCTCCACGAGACTTCTTTTAAAAAATTTTTTCTAACGGTGGTGTCTGAGCCAACTTGCGAGCATATCAACTAGTTTGACGAGGTACCTATAACCTTCTACCAACAACAAGTATTAAATAACTCTATCTACCAAGACTAAAATAAATGAGAATTTCATTTGAACTTCTAAATGCTAACTTTAGACCTGGGGTAACATTTATCTGACATCTTGTTTGAATTGACTTATTTTAAGTGTTTTTAAATCAAAATGGTCTTTAAGCATTTTTTGAGTGTTTGAATAAATTTAAAAAGTGTTTATAAGCACTTAGTTTTAAGCTAAAATGACAAAAATAAATCAAAATTCATAAGTTAGAATTTCTAATTATGACTTTTGGCTTATTAGTCAAAAATGAAAAGACAACCCAATAGACTCTTAGGGGTTGTTTGATAGAGTGTATAAGAATAATGTTAAACAGAGCTTATTAGTAATGTTTGCATTAATTATACATAGATTAATATTTCTTATGCATTATTTGGTTTGGTGTACTAAAAATAGCATGTATTGCATAAAAATATTAATTTACAAAGATGCCCTTCACAATTATGGTAGAAAAGATGTTAAAAAAAAATTGTGGGGCAATGGAGTTTTTAATCATGCTAATGCACGCATTAAAACCCCTTGTATTACTAATACCAAAAAATTCATGGTATTTTTAGTAATACACATCTACAGAGTGTATAACTAATGTTCCATTAGTTGTATATAACATGAAAAAATATAGCAAACAGGGTATTACTAATACACATAATTAACACTTGCATTATTTTTATTAATACACTATACCAAACGACCCATTAAAGTTGAAAATTTCATTTGAAAGCTCTATCAACTAAACATATATTAGAAGGCCAACTCATCTATTGGCACAACTTACTATACAATCATAATTTCGGAGAATATCTCGCGTCATTCAATTATGACTGATTCTCTCATGAAGCTACTTAATTTTTTTTATAACTTAAAAGTCACTCAACTATAATTAGTTTTCTTAGAAAGTTACTCATCTAAAGTAATTTTCTTAGAAAGTCACCCAACTAATTTAAATAATATTTTCATGAAATTTTTTATTTTAAACCCTATAAACAATCCATTTTACCCACTCTCTAGATAATTTCAACTTCTTGAAATTTACAATATTACATATGAAGACATAATTTGCTACTCTAATTTTCTCATATAATTAAGAAATATTGGAATCTTTCATTATTATCTCACTAATGTTCAAAGGTTGGCATAAACTAATTACCTAACTATAAGCTAATTTCATTATAATATACGTAGCTAACTAACATATTTGTTTGTTTTTGTATTTATTAATACTTTATATATGTTTTTCTAATTGCTATTAAATTTTATTTTATTATATTATATGCATTATTAATTTTATTGGACTGCATGGATCAATAAAATAGTTAAAATATGAACCTTTTTATTTCTTAAAAAGTTGTCTTAAAATAAAAAATTTCATGTTAATAAAATTTATTTGAAATGGAAACGTCTAATATTTTTTTGATATCTTTAGTTTTAAATTCTAAAAGTCTAAATTAAGCACACTTTTATGCTTTCATTTCACATAAAGATTTGACTTTATATAGTTTCAACCCTCTAAGATCTAAGATCTAAATTGAAATAATTCTTGCTTACGTATATAGGGCTAGCAGCTCAACATGTAACATGTAAATGATATATAATTAACTAAAATATTATATAACTTAATAATTAAATAAATTAAAATAAAAAAATAAATTTATTGTATCGAATTTTGGATCGCGTATCACTTAATATATGGTTAATTCTTTTAACTTATATGGACATGTGAATTGACAGGCAATCTTCTAATTAATATTTTTATTTTTTTCTTAATAAAAAAAGATTTGCCCTCACAATAGAGTGGCTAATTTAATTATTTGAATTTTAGTCAACCAATATAATGCACTATTACTGCTAGCTATTTAATTAATTTTGATCTAGAAAAGTGTGTTTTCGTAATAGTCAAATAATTTAACGGATGCACTACTTAATTTTTTAACCATATATACAGACAGAATATATACTATTATGCACGTCATATATATATATATATATATATATATACTAGTGGTAAAAATTTCGTACTTGCACGGGTCCAATATGTATATATGAAGTTACTTTTTGAAACAATATATATGTTCATGTGTCGATTATTTTCAATTTAAGTGAGTGGGTGGATCGCTATTTAGATTTATTATTTTTCGTAAATAAATATGTTTGTTCAATATTGTAAATTTGTTAATTCAACATATCATTATATATGGGAAAAATTACCTAAATATACAACTTATTTTTATTATATTCTCTAAATTTTTCTACTATTTGAAAAAATTACAAAAATCCCTACTCTCTCCTATTCTTGGATACATCACTTTACGCGATGTATCGGTTGGATACATCACTTAACACGATGTATCGGGACGTTGAGTGATGTATCTGAAACTGAGACACGATGTATCGGGACGTTGAGGAATGCATCTGGATTCCACCAAATTTAAGAGATTTTTGTAATTTGGAAAAGAGCAGGGATATGATGTAATAAGCTCTTAACACTATGAGATTTGTGTAAAATTCCATTATATGTGTACATAAAATGTGCCCTATTAGGGCCCATTAAGGGGTGACACTCCCAACAATTTTTTTTCTATACTCAGGACTCAAACTCGAGATCTCTGATTAAGAGAGGAGCAGTCCCACCGATGTACTACAATCCATGTTGATCATAAAATGTGCCTCTTATAATCACCTTAAGGTGTTTATGTGCTATCTCATATCAAGATAAAAACTTTTTGTATTTCAAAATTTGTTTCAGAATTTTATAAATATTTTTTTAAATGAAATATTGGTTCCATCATTTTAGAAACAACTTTTTTTTTTGTGGCATTTGTCTCAAAGTCCATTAGAGATTTTTAAAAATAAATTTCCAAAATTTGAAAAATACACTAGATATTTTTTAAAGTTTTTGAAAACTCATTTTTTTTCTTTGAAAATGTTTGGTTATATTTTTTTCTCCAAAGTTTTTTTTTTTTAAAATGTAATAATTTTCAACACCAAGGAAGAAACATATAGCTCTCATTCTGGCGCGTGGGGAACTTATAACCACACAGCATCAAAGCATGTGAACAGTTTCCTACTGGGTGGGTCCCACATTTCTAAATAACTAACCAACTGGGACCCGGTTAGTTAGGATATCGATCTGATACATTAAGTTTTTGCTATATGCAGAATTCAGATGAAGATCGAACCATAAAAATTTGTTATATGCAAGTTGTACAAGAGGTTATTTCTATTTCGAGTATGGTTGGATTTTATTTCTAATTAAAAGTTTCGAAAGTTTAACTTCGAAAATAAGAAATTTCTTAGTAAGCAGGGATGTAACATGTAACATATCGACTAAATTGAATTCATTTGTTTTGGCTCATATCTGATTCAATAAATGAGATGTGATCAAATTTTGAATTCACCCTTATTAATAGAAAACACTATAGTTCATAATAAATCGGTGTAATGTGAATTCAGATTAGTTAGACTAGTGAATTTTTACTATAGATGATTAAAGGATCTGAACCCATACTAATTAAATCAGCGAATTTTAAATTTAAACAAGTTCAAATTTTGAATCTATCCCGATTAGAAGGGAGTTTTTATCCCATAATGACTTTACCGTGCGAATAGATAGTTGGACCAATGAGCTTCTAATACGAATGACTATAGGACCTGATATCAAATTAATTAAATCAATTAATTCCAAATTCGAATTCACAAAGTTTAAATCTTGAATCTGTCTTTATTGATACAACACTCTTTATCCCATAACGAATCTATATAGCATGAATTTAATAAATTAGATCAATGAGCTTCTTATCCAGATAATTGCTAATGGTAAACTCGAATCCATCATATTCAAAATTTGAATCTACTCCCCGTTGTTTAGGAGAACTTAATCCTAAAATAAGTATTAGCATGAATTTAAATTAATTGAACGATTCAATACATTGCTTCCTTACTACTAAACTTTTTAGATCCATACTCCTTACGAAGGAGAACTATGAATAATGGAATATAGAAATTAGGTGTAAAAGTTAGCTCAATCAAAGTGACAGAGAACAAACTTATTTTAAATAAGAAAGTAATGTATACCCACCTTAATTTTTGTTTATCAAATTATTTTGTTGTTGTTACTATATTTTTTTGTATGTTGCGCACTATTCTCTTTTTCAAATTATCTTATTGTTGTTACTGCTCTCATTCATGTATTTTCTTTTTCATAAAATTGGGAATAACCAATTTACGACTTATATTTTAATCTACAAACACTTTCTATATTTATCAAGCATCTAAGTAAATTAAAATCTACCTATAAGCTAATTTAATCAATTTATAACGTAATCAAACACATAATTATAAGAAAAAAATTGTAGGTGATAAACCTTTAATTTTGGTTGTGGGTTATTTAATAACACTTGCAAAATGTGTATTGTGTTTAGTTGGTATTATTGGTCAAGATATTAAATGCATTAAATGTGTGCTAGGTAAATAATTTAAATAAAAAAAATAAACATTTTATGAATGAAAGAGGATTAAATGTATATATTAACTAATTTTTTGGCACGTATGATATATATTTGTGTGAGGTCGTAAGAGAAATGAAATCTATTTTTAGTAGTTTTTTTAACTTACTTTATGTGTAAGGAAGTAAATTATGATCAAACATATTTATAGTTTCATTTTTTTAATCGGTATATATAAGTTGAGACTCGAACATCATTAAAATTAAAAATTAATTTATTATCTTTTATTTTTTAAGTAGTTTGTTTTTGTTTTCAGCAAAATTTCCCCATAAAATAACAATTGTATGATCATTCCTATATTTTAAAATTATAAATTGCATAAATTACTTTCTTATCAGAACATCAAATAATCATTTCTCATAAAAAATTGTGTAATTTTAAGTTAGATTTCATTTGTTATTATTTTCTTTCTTCTCTTGTTTCTCCCTTTTCCCAAAAAGAATTGACATTGACACTGTAATTAAAGATTTTTAAAAAAATAATAAGAATAATAATTAAATAATTATGTATTTTGATTATTTTTACTTTTTTGCTTTTAATATTTTTCTGTCTTTAATATTTTTATTATTTTGTCATATGATTAAAATAACCAAAATTGCTCAGGCAGACCATTCCTCCACAAAACATCAATAAATTAAAGTTGGAATGCCCTATGATCAAAGGCAAACCATACCGGTAATTTATGAGTACTGACAACCCAAAATAATTGGATCAATAAATTTCGAATTCAAACATATAAAGTTTAAATTTTAAATCTATTTAAAAAGCTTTTTATTCCATAATGAGTCTATATAATGTAAATTTAAATTAATTAAACCCGTAAGTTTTTAATTCGGAATGCATCTAAACTCTAATTTTATTAGATCAGCTAATTCCGAACTCAAACTCATAAAGGTTACATCTTGAACAGTTAATTCTGAAGTCAAACTCCTAAAGTTCAAATCTTAAATCCACTCCTATTAGTAGAGAGTTTTTCATCACATATGAATCTATGTAGCGTGAATTTAAGTTAATTGGTCTAGTAAACTTCTAATCCAGAATGAATCTAAACTCAGATTAATTAGATCAACTAATTCTGAACTTGGATGCATAAAATTTAAATTTTGGATCAGCTAACTCTGAACTCAAACTCATAATATTCGAATCTTAGATTAGATAATTCTAAACAGAAACTCATAAAGTTATAGAGGAAGCAACTCACTGCAGTCCCCGAGCCTTTAAGCTAAAAGTTTGACTTTCACCTATATTTACTAAAAGAAGGGAGAGAGTCAAATCTTGGATAAGCTAATTCTAAACTCGAACTCAAAATGTATACTAAGTAATTATAAAAATAACCAATTAAAAAGTGACATGTGTCCAATATCGACCAAAATTACTCTGGAAGACCATACCCCACCGACATGAAGTACTAGTGAGCTCATTTTTTCCCTTTACAAGACAAAAATTCATACTTAGTTCATCAATAATGGAGTGCCATATGATTAACAAACCATACTTGTACTTCCAGAGTACTAAAGGGACCACAACCCAAATTAATTGTATCAATAAATTTCGAATTCGGACACATAAAATTCAAATTCTAAATTTGTGTCGAAAGCTTTTTATTCCATAATGAATCTATATAATGTAAATTTAAATTAATTGAATCAGTAAGCTTCTAATCTGGAATGAGTTTAAATCAAAATTAATTGAATCAACTAATTCAGAACTCGAACTTATAAAGTTCATATCTTGAATCATCTAATTCTGAACTTGAATTTATAAAGTTCAAGTCTTGAATCCACTCCTATTGGTAAGGAGCTCTTCATCTCATAATGAATCTATGTTGCGTGAATTTAAATTAATTGGATCAATAAGCTTCTAATCCAGAATGAACCCAAATCCAGATTAATTGAATCAACTAATTTTGAACTCCAACTCATAAAGTTCAAATCTTATATCAACTAATTCAAAATTAGAACTCATAAAGTTTAATTAGAGGTGTATTTTACTAATCTAACATTATTAATAATGCTTTGAAATATTAAATTTGACTACTACTACTACTTGATGCAACTATTTATTACTAAGAGTAGAAATAAAAAAAATATTAAAAAATTTATTTGATTTCTTAAATTGGACAAGTAATATAAATAGCGAGGGTATTCTCTATTATCTATATTAATAAACAAGTTTTGATTAGCATTGATGGAGTATTACATATATTATAGTTTAAAATATTTAAAATCTAAATCAATACAATTTTTATTATTTTTTACATTAATTAAATTTATTATTTTGTATTTTCTAAATCGAAATATATTTGTATAGTTATTATTTTCTGTTCTTTTCACTTATATAAATATATATTAGAGTTTTGATTATTATTAATAAAATTAATTTCTTTTATTATGCTAATTTACTTCATTATAAAACATCATTAGCTTATATACTTAATTAGTATTTCTCACTTTTTTGTTCAAAAAAATGTTAGTGCTTTTATGAAAAATTTATTACATGAATTAAAAAAAAGTTGACAATGAAAGGCTATATTAGGTATTTTAAAGATTTAATTAGGATAAAGGAGAAAGTTCAATTTTAAAAGCAAAGTTGGAGTGAAAATTGTGTCATAATCTTTGAATAGAATTTCACCAAAATAAATACTATGTGTTGGTTTCTAATATTATGAATTTTATTTTTTGTTTCACACTTTAATAAAAAAAGAAAAATAAATTATGCGGGGTGGAGTGAGGCGAGTCTATGCTAGGGTGGGAAGGGTGGGCTAAAAACAAAAAAAAAATTGCTATGTGGGGCAGAATAAATTTTTTGTGGGTTTATGCAAGTTTTCCCCGCAATCATCCCCAAATTGTAGCGTGAATTAAAATAAATGGACTAGTAAGCTTCTAATAAGAAATGGACCTAAACCCAAATTAATTGGATAAGTTAATTCTGAACTCGAACTCATAAAATTCAAATCTTAGATCAACTAATTCTGAACTCGAACTCATAACTCATAAAGTCTAAATCTTGGATCAACTAATTCTAAACTCGAACTCATAAAGTTCAAATCTTGAATCAGCTAACTCTAAACTCGAACTCATAAAGTTTGAATTTTGAATTAGCTAATTCTGATTTCAAACTCATAAAATTCAAATCTTGAATCAAGTAATTCTGAACTCAAACTCATAAAATTCAAATATTGAATAAGCTAATTTTGAACTCGAACTTATAAAGTTCAAATCTTAAATCAACTAATTCTGAACTAAAACTCATAAAATTCAAATCTTAGATTTCTTCATCTCATAACAAATCTATGCCACTTGAATCTAAATTAATTGGACTACCAAACTTTGAATATCCAATAATTAATGATGTTAGTGAGATTAAACCTCTATATAATAAGTCTAAAATGAGTGGTCTTAATACAAAGCAAATAAGAGTGAACTTGTTTGCTTGGTCATTTTTCTCTCTTGTAATTTTCAGAGTAGTAAGTAAAAATGGAAGACAATTTGGGTGGCGGAGTTAACAACCAAGTGGAAATTGAAACCCCAAACAACATCACAATCAAAGGGATTCTTGGATTGTTAATGGCAAATACTGAAGCAACAGATATCAAGAAAGTTATATCATTGGGAATGGGTGATCCAACATTATATTCTTGTTTTCATTCACCTGATGTTGCACATGGTGCTGTTATTGAAGCTCTTACTTCTCACAAATTCAATGGGTATTCACCTACTGTTGGACTTCCTCAAACAAGAAAGTAATGTAAACTCAAACTCTCTTTTCAGTTATAGTATTATTTCGTTGTTGTTAAGGTCAGTCTAAACTCTACTCTGCCTATACTGAATATCTTATTGCTGTAATTGTGGTGTCAGTGCCAGACTGCCAGCAACTTACATGCACCTCAATTCCCCTCCCTGCTCTTTTTAAAAAAAAATAATGGTGGTGTTTCGGTTATTGTATTATTTCATTGTTGTTATGGCTCTTTTTTTTTTGGGTATGTTGTGTACTACTCTTCATTTCGGATTATTATGTTGTTGTTACTGCTATTATTTATATATTTCCTTTTTCAAACTGTTTGGAACTGTTTTATTTTAGCTGAGGTGTGTATTAGAAACACTTCTCTATCTAGGGGTAAGGGGGTAAGGGGCTAAGGTTAGTGTATATTCTACTCTGTCCTCCCCAGACATATTGTTGTTATAATAGTGGTGTTCTGGCCAACTTACATACACCTCAATTTTTCCATTTTAAAAAATAAATAATAGTAGTGTTTCGGTTACCACATTATTTAGTTGTTTGTTCTTTTTTTTGTATGTTGTGTACTACTCTCCATTTCGGATTATTTTGTTGTTATTACTGCTCTCATTTATGTATTTCCCTTTTCAAACTGTTTGGAAATGCTTTATTCAAACAGAGGGTTTATCAGAAACAACCTCTTTATCTCTATGAGGTAGGGGTAAGGTGAGTGTATTCTCTATTCTACTATGTCCTCCCCGGACCTCTACTTGTGGGATTACACCGGATGTGTTGTTGTTGTTGTAATCGTGGTGTCCGAGTCAGCTTAGACACACCATTGATGTTTTATTTGTTGCTTACTTTGTTTTAATTTGTTGTTTCATATATTTCGAACAGGGCTATTGCAGATTATTTGTCGCGTGAGCTCCCAGACAAGTTATGTGCAGATGACGTTTATATCACAGCTGGTTGCACCCAAGCCATTGAAATAGCATTGTCGATTCTGGCTCGCCCTGGTGCTAACATATTGCTACCGAGGCCTGGTTTCCCAATTTATGCACTTTGTGCTGCATTTAGACACATCGAAGTTCGATACTTTGATCTCATTCCAGGCAAGGGCTGGGAGGTTGATCTCAATGCTGTTGAAGCTCTAGCAGATCGTAACACGATTGGAATAGTTGTAATAAATCCTGGCAATCCTTGTGGAAATGTTTATAGTTACGAGCATCTTCAAAAGGTAGTCCTTACTGCTCTTTTTCCACACATATTTTACTATTTTTTTTTTATAACCGTGGTGTCCAGGCCAGTTTGTGTGTACCTCGACTAAATCCATGGGATGCCTGCTACCTCCTCTAGAAGCATGGTGTTCGGGCAGTTTTCCCTTTTAGCATTCTGTGTGAGTTCTGAGAATTTGTTTTGTGTGTTAAAATCAGATTGCGGAAACTGCTAAGAAGCTTAGGACCATAGTGATCGCAGATGAAGTATATGGTCATCTTGCTTTTGGGGCTAATCCCTTTGTACCAATGGGAGTTTTCGGAGACATTGCTCCTGTGCTTACTCTCGGTTCTTTGTCTAAGCGATGGTTAGTCCCTGGCTGGCGCCTCGGTTGGCTTGTCACGAATGATCCTAATGGCACCTTCAAAAACCCAAAGGTTTGTACTAAACGCGACATGATCAAGTACTTAGAGATCAATTAACTCCAATTATGACTTAAAATCTCTGTTTTTGTTCTCTATGTACCGACTTATGGATGAAATTGTTTTCAGTTTGTTGAGCGTATTAAGAAGTATTGTGACATTTGCGGAGGTCCAGCTACCTTTATACAGGTTTTTCATTTTATCCCTCATATTCTTTGTCTAATGAATATGATTAAGGCGTCTTAGAATTGCAGTTTACGATAAGATCAGTCGTAAATACAATAAGTACTGCAACATTTCTGAGTTTTAGGCAAGTCATGTAATTGAATCTCAAGTTGTGTAGGCGGCTGTCCCTCGCATTATTCAGCAAACTGAAGACGTTTTCTTCAAGAAGACCATTAACTTGTTGAAGTGGACTGCAGACATTTGTTGCAAAAAGATAAAAGAGATTCCTTGTATTAGCTGCCCGTATAAACCAGAAGGATCAATGGCCATGATGGTAAGCAGTGAGAGAAATCGAAAACCAATAAATTCATACGAGATATGCTTTTTGATCTTAAAACGATTTTCCTCTAATATATGCAGGTGAAGCTGAATCTATCACTTCTGACAGACATTAGCGATGATATTGACTTCTGTTTTAAACTGTCGAAAGAAGAATCCGTTATACTCCTTCCAGGTAAGAACTAGTCAACTAACAATCAAGTAAAAACAACGATCCTTGAAAAAAAGTAAGACCACAACTTAGACATAAGGAGATCAGCCATGTTGCTCGGACTATCCAAAAATGATGTTACACCTATGTCGGATCCGACACACACAAGATGGTATTTTTGAAGAGTCTGAGCAACATATGAGAACAGAAAGAGGAAGTCGTATATTTCAAGAAAAAATTGTTTGGAAATATGAACGAATAAGCATTTATAACGAGGTGATTTGATGTAAACGAAACATTTTGCAGGACTTGCTGTTGGTCTGAAGAACTGGATCAGAATTACCTTTGCCGCGGATCCAGCTTCTCTTGAAGAAGCACTAGGAAGGCTCAAGTCTTTCTGTCAAAGGCATTCGTCTCAACAAAATGGTCATTGTTGATTCTAGTCCGCTTAACGCCTACAGATATTGTTGCAGAAATTTATTGATTTTAATGAACATGCAATGAGTAATAAAATTTTACAGGCTGATCATATGGCAAGTTACATCACACATTGAACTGCCAAGATTGTTCTGTTGTACCTACTAATTCGTGTAAGAGAAACCTTGAATTACACTGCAATAAAATGAAGTATGTGGTTACTCTCGAATCTCGATTTTGTGTTTGTATTTGACTAGTCGTGGGAAGTGGAGCCTTGGTGTAACTGGTAAAGTTGTGGTCACGGATTCAAGCTGTGGAACAACCTCTTGCAGAAATGCAGGGTAAGGCTGTGTAAAACAGACCATTGTGGTCCAGCTCTTCTTCGGATCCCGCACATAGTAGGAGCTTAGTGCATCGCTCTACCCTTTTATTTGATCGATTAGTCGTGGTATATTCTCAAGCATTGCATAACGGTTTGTCTTGGATACATAATGTAGCTAGGAAGACACTTATTATACTTGTGAAGCTTGAATTCTAAAATGGAAACTTGTGATGTGGTATAGCTAGAAATGTTCATTTGATTAAATCTATGTTGTTTGTCACTCCACAAGCTTTGCCGCACTCATGTATGATCTTACAAAAATGCATCGCTTTTGGAAGATCTTGACATACATCAGTTGACATTTTCGAATAGTCCGAGCAACATAGATTTAAATCCCCTTCTCCACTCCCCCTAGCTCTCTCGTGACATTTTAGAAGATCCAACATCCGTATCTTTCTACTGTAGTATCTTTAATCGAGAGCTGTATGAACACTTTGATCACTTAATTGCATACAATCTCGTGTAGAAGAACTTGTTGAATACCGAGTACTTACTTGTTTTAAGCATAAACCGAAAATATTTTCAATTAATAAAAAATGTCATGGATGAACCTTTTCTCAAACAGAAATGTCATAGATAAGTCAAACTTTTAACGAATGATATAGATGAGCCTTTTCTCAAAGTTCGATGGCATATTTGAGGACCAATATATCTAAGATTAAGTTTTAAGAAACTACACTTGTTGATTTTATCATTGTCTTTTTTGCGATAATAAAATAAATAAGTGTCTACTTGTCAAGTAATATCCTCATATAACTAGTGACTGTTACATGATTTACAAAATAAACATCCTTCTGATAAAATATCCTTAATGACAATATTTAACATGTACTAAACTTTCAAGAATTCTTTATTGTTTTTGTGATTTATGCAACAATTTATCAACATCATCAAGTTTGGAAGATGTAGCATTTTTTATGTTTACCAAACACTTACGTAAACTAAAAACTACTTAAAAGCTAATTTAATTTAATTAACTTATATACTTTTTAATTTTGGTTGTTAAGTTGGTTAATAACACATGTAAAATGTGTATTGTGTTCGGTTGGTATTATTGGTAGAGATATTAAATGCATTAAATGTGTACTAGGTAAATTAATAATATAGATATTCTTAATAAAAACGACAAATATTTAAAATTATTAAAGGAGTATTAAATTATGTCCATCAACCTTATCAAGCAACAATAAAACCCTCGTATCCACAAGATATGATTCGAAATTATGTTTGATTTGAAGTTAAATTTTATTTCGACATATAATTGAATTTCTTAAGTTATATTTTTCTCATAAATATAAAGATTTTATAATTTGTGATATTTGAATATTGACTAAGGTATTTGAATAACCTTATGCAAACCACATTATATGTGTAATCTCTTCTCGTCGATAAATCCTCGACTCAAATGAGAAATATTGATCTTAACGCCTTGTTTAGATAGTTGTATTGTATTGTTAATTTAATTACAATGTCTGTTTTGATTGTTACTTAAATTTTATTATGTCGTATCGTTTAAATCCATTGTTGGATAAAGACGAAAAGACCCCATTTTGTGTAACAACTGATTTGGTGTGATCGCATCATTACCTTAATATTTTCTTCTCATTTTATCTTTACTTCTTATTTAATAATTTTATTTTATCCTTTACCCAACATTTTCATAGCTTTACAACTACCTTACTTTTCTGATAAGTTTAACGTTCAAATTCTGAAGGTGTGATATTATGTAATGACTGAGAACATACAATCTATTCAAGCGCTATATTCATTAAAACAATACAATATAGTACGTAACAATCATCCAATCATCTCACGCCACGTGTCAATCAAAAAAGTTTGATACATATTTTCCTCGTGAACCAACAAATACAGAGAATCAGAATTCTAACAGTCGAACAGAGAAATAGATAAAAGGGGAATTCCTAGAGAAACGAAAATTCACAATCACATTTTCTCCATTGAAGAGAGAAATTCAGCTTTTCAGAGCTCATTTCAATGGCGGCGAACTCAACGGAGAACGATCCGAAGCCGGGATTACGGAAACCGGTTTTTGTAAAAGTGGAGAATCTGATTCCCGGTACTAATGGACACACACTCATCGTGAAAGTTTTGGAATCGAATACTGTTCTCCAGAAAGGTCGTTCGGTGTCCCCGCACCTTCGGAATACTCGCATTGCTGAATGCCTCATCGGTGATGAGACCGGAGCGATTCTCTTCACTGCTCGCAACGATCAAGGTATAAACCGATGAAATTTTTGATAAGGTGTTGTTTGGTAGGATGAATAAGAATAGTGCTGAATAAGGTTAATAGTGTTGATATTAGTCATTTCTTATGCACGTTTGGTTTGGAGTACTAAAAAAAAAATAATGCACAATGTTAATTGTTAAAAACACACCTAAAGTATCATCTTTTATGCGAGTTTTATACCTCAACTGTTCGTTGTTATGTTTACCTATCTAAGATATTACTCCAAACATACCTTGATGCTGAATTGGACTACACGAGCCTGTTGTCAAGTGAGAACAATATTTGGTCAACTAATCGAGGTGTGTTTTAACACAAAGGATTGATAGTTTTGTTAGGTAAATGGAACAATAGATAGTTGAAGTATGAAACTCGTGAGGAAGTGATAAATTAGATGTGTGTTTGACCATTTACTTTTTAGTTTTTTGTTGAGTTCGTCACTGAAGCTTTTTAAAGTGTTGATCCTGGTGTGATTTCTGTTCTGAAATCCTAGGGTGCTTGTTTTGAGAGGTTGGTCAATTGACAATGTTCAGATTTTTCAATTGATGATCTCATTTGATATGGCATGATGTATTTTGGACTGTTCTTGTAATAGGATGTGTGTATAAGTTGAGGCAGCAATGTCTCTCTAGCACATGCATACAAAACTAAAAAGCAGTGACTCCACCAGTTATGTGTGTGTGTATAAATATATATCTTTAAAAATATAAACAGACACACATCCACCGCTTAGATGCTGGATCTACCCTGCTTAATGACATTTTCCTCTGTGTTTTGGTATGGAGTGCAATCATACCCTTGATACCTTCACATAGTAAGTTAGTAGAAAAAATATACATATATGTGAGGGAGAAATCAGTAAGTCTGCACCCATGACTACTTGAATCTGTTCCAGCTTTGAATATTGTATTTTAATTTAGAATCTACGCTACGTTGCATGATAGTAGAACAAAGTACCAAAATTTTCACGCTCACATAACGATTGGACGATATTGTTTTTTCTTGTTAATGATAGAGGACATTGTTATTGGTACCAAATTAAGAAAAGTGCTTGCCAAACGGGATAGATAAGAATAATCTTTCTTCTTTTATGAGTTTGTGGTTTTGCGGAACCTGCATTTATCAATGAAAGCAAACAGTACCTACATACTTGATAGTATTGCCTGCTTGATAAAATGGGCTAATGGTTACAACCTCTTTTAGGTTGGAGATTCAATTGTATGTTCGCTACCATATAGAGGCTAGCATGTGAGTAACTCCTTTTGTTCCATTTATTTTACTTTTTGTGAATAATTAAAAGGAGCAGAGAGAACTTCTAATGACCAGTATGGTTGTAATCCTCAACAAAGTTAGAGACTAGCAGCTAATGTTTGTAATTTTAATGGTTTTGTTTGGAGTAGTTAGAAATAAAATGTGGTGTTTACTGGAGGATTATCCAGTCTAGGTAAATTTTTGAGTTCTGATGCAGGGTCAATCACAAATTGCAATAGATGTTCATCTATTGTAACCTTTTGATGTGCTTGGCTGCTTCAGAAAGAATGATAGATGATGCTGTCATTGCAAGGAGAATTTCTGTTTGGCTCTAATATTTTATTTGTTGCACAAGTACACTTAGAAGTCCAGTATAGGGCTCGAACAGTGAGACAGACATTGAACATCGTAATTTATGCATGCTAATGTTTGGAAAGAGCGCAGTTGTTCTTTGGTGATAGTAATTGGTTCGAGATGAAGGCTTGAAACATACTTATTTGCATGTGGTATCTTCTAGGATCACATGTTTTTATCTTCTAGAAGGTGTCAGAGAAAGTTGTTGTGGACAATACAAAAGTTAGCTCTATGCAACTTCCTTGGTGTTGTGAAATTTGTGGTGCATATTACTCCTTATTTGACTCTACACTGCCTTCTTATTTGAAGTGCAATAATTGAGCAACAAACCTATGCATTTTCGTTGTTGTTATACTCGTGCATTAATAACTTGAAAATTTTAGTTCAAGATTGGGCTGTATTTTTGGATATCCTATCATTGAGGGGTTCAAGCTTTCTTTTTGATGTCAAGGCTTCATATTTCATGAACAGAATTTTATTTCGTACTTTAAACAGGTAATTAATGGGTCAAGATATATGAATCCTTTTATTGTTGCTACTCATGTGTGTTTTCTGTGGAAAAAAATAATTTCTTGTTTGACTGTTCAGTTGATGTTAATTTGACATACTTCTCCATTCTGAGCCTATAACATATTTGCATCACAAATTTGTTGATTCAGCACTGCTAGTCATTGCTGCTTTCTCATTTAGTTTCTATTTTGTACATTGTGTGCCTTTACCATCTCTTTTTCCTGTTTATACTTAGTTGCTGATGCATTTCGAGTATTTATATTTATAATCATGGTGTCTAACTTTGTATAAGAAGCTGGATTATTAATAAGATTAGTCGAGTATAACTTTGATTAAGTCGCACACCACTTTGTGTAATCTGCGAAGGCATCCGGAAATAGAGTCCAAATAATTGTATTTATGTCTTTTTCCTTCTCCCCTTAACTTTACTGGAAATCAAGGCCAGTTTTGTCATTTCAGTTGATGTTGGGTGCTCAAACTGGCTTTCCATGTATTTGGTTTTGTTTCTTCTTGTGTTAACAAAGATTTGTTTGATGCTTAACTTCGATTTTGTGGTCAGTTGATTTGATGAAGGCTGGTGCAACTGTCATCCTTCGGAATGCTAAGATCGACATGTTCAAGAGCACCATGAGACTAGCTGTGGACAAATGGGGACGCATCGAGGTTACTGAACCTGCTGCATTTGAAGTGAAACAGGATAACAATCTCTCCCTTGTTGAGTATGAGCTGGTGAATATGGAGTGAACAAAGGATCTTTTTGGTGAAAGCGCTAACTAGTTGAAGTTCGTAGTTCTAGTACCAGGTTTAGTACTATTATCCTCCATTTTATTATAGTTGTGTTCCCTTGGGATTGGAAAGAAATAACTTTGAAGATGGTAATATTTTGGTTCGAGGAAACTCGAAATTAGCAGGAATCAATGGTATAAAAGGAAAACTTAATCTAGTAATATAAACCTAACTTCATCTGTGATGGTTTTGTATTTGCTATGTTGCTTGGACTCTTAAAAAATGCTGAAGGGTGTGTGTCGGATCCTCCAAAAGTAGTGCATTTTTGAAGGATCTGACATAGGTGTGGCAACATTTTATAGTCTGAGCTAATTTATTTGAGAAAATGATCAAAATGGTCCTTCATGTATTTCAATCGGTTTATGAGTGGCAAAAGTGGCTACTTTTGCTGTCAAAATACATTGAGCCCTAGGCTTATGCAGGGGATGTGATCTATCGATATACAAAACAAAGATCCATTCTTGTATTACAACACTAACAACATACTCAGTGTGATCCCACAAGTGGGGTATGATGAACAACAGATCATGATGCGATCTTCTTGTTGTGAGGTCTTATTAGATTAACTTTCGTTGATACATTTCATAATATATTCAGTTTCAGCGTACTGATTAGGTTGTCAACGTGGTTTTAGAAATTACATAACATAAATGAATGATGCTGGCCTGCTTGTGCGCATCTGACTGTTCCACGAGTATTTGCTACTTCTCTCCCAGTATATATACTAGGTAAGTTTGTCTATGAAGGCTTAGATGTAGTGAAAAGTTATCACCTAGTTAATTTTCGAAAATATTTGAGTGTTCACTTTTGAATATAAAGAGATGAGGGTCATTTCGAAAGCCAACCCTCTACCTTCACAAGGTAGGATAAGGATTAAGGTCTGTGTACACACCATTTTCCTCCTTAGTTAATCCCACTTGCGGGATTACATTGGGTATGATCTTGTTGTACTTTTGAATATAAAGTTGCCAAAAATGGCATGGTCAAACAAGAATATGAAGAAGGGCCTAGCAAAGTAGGTCGTATTTAAGTAATCATGTTAGCAAGTCATGTGACAGATAAATTTGTTTAAAGTTTTGTCATAGATCATTGATTCTTTGAGCAAACATAAATCTAATATTAGTTCTTTGCATCCCCCCTTCTTGTATTATAATATCATAAATAAATAATTCAACTAATGGGTCCTTCCAAAAATCCAAAAGACTTTGGACCCTTTTAATCTAATGGTGTCTCCATCATCATCTTCTTCACATCAATTAATTAGCATAATAAAATGATGTGCTCTCTATCCTATTTGCTTGAGAGTGTCAGTCATCCAGCTTAAAAGAAACCATTGAATTTCTAGCATATGATTAAAAAAAGAGAGATAATAGTCAAAAATACATTTCAATTATCACTTTTTTGTGAGTTTCCTATTTGAAAATCAGGTGTTTGCGTTTTCTATGTGAACTATCATCAGCTATTTATTAAAATATATTAGAAATTTATGAGTCAGTTGTCGTGGGGAGAAAAATATTATGGGCAAATTAAGTTGTCATGTGCATTTTGGCAATTGTATTCAAACATTTGGTTTAGTTAGCTTTGAGATGTGTTTTGATAAACAGTTGATGATAGTTCAAATAGAAAACGTAATCACATGATAGTTTAGATATAAAACTTGCAATAAAAACAATACTTCAAATGCGTTTTTGATCATTATTTTTAAAAATAAGTAATTGACATATCAACACATTAAATTACACTAGGTCTAATTGGTAGTGTCATATCAATATTACATAAGCCCTTCAGGTGCATGAACAAAGATTCCAACCACCATTTTATACTTAATTTGTGGGGAATGTTATGCCCTTCCAACAGCCTACAGTTTTTGACAGAAATTAGTTCAGTTCTACCAAAAGAAGAAATGTCACTTCAAGAAGATTGATTTCCAATTGGTGATGGGGCATAATATATATTAATATGAAATTAAAAGGACTAGATAAAACTAGAAGTAGTCAAAGTAAATATTAAATTGATGGGATATTTATTGAGTAAACAAACTTTGATTTATAAATTATTGGTATACTATGTATGAATTGACTAGTTTTACGTTGAGTGTTAATCTATCCAACCCTCCTTCTTTATTTGGATTTGAGATTGATAATATCAGCAACTTCACATAGATCGAGTAACAAAGTGAATTTAGAAATTATCGATACAGTACTTTGTGAATTAGCTAGTTTTATGTTGGGTACTATAGCCTACTCAAGCTTTATTCTTTATCCAAGCTTAGGAACGATAATATGAGCAAAGATCACATAAATTGAGTTGGAATTTAAATAGAGAAACGTGGTCAGTAAATAGAGGCAAAACTAAGATTTTTGAACGTTATAGATAAAAGTCGATTTCTAGATCTGCTCCTTACCAGTGAAAATTCATAAAATCGATCCGACTTATTCATGATTGATCCATAACTATTGTCATTGTATTTGAGTAGTGCGTCAAAGTATCTTTCTTGTATTGATAAGATTTTCCTTTTAACTAAAGGCTTTGCCACAACATAAAATTGATTGACCTAAAAACTCAACGAAATAATACATTTATCAAATAAACTGAATATTCTTTTCAAAAGAACTATAAAGAATATAAATTATTGCATACAGCTGTGTTCTCATAAAATTTTGCTTTAATCACCAAGAAAAAAATGGGTGACATTAATTTTAGATATGTTTGCTTTCTATTCTCTTAAAAATGAAGAAAAATAGAAGTCTCTTGAAATAACAATAAAGTTATCTCTATGTGATGTATAGATCGAGTTCGAGCTATAAAAATAGTCACTAATACTTGCATTGAGATAAACAGTCTACAATACGCCTCTTAAAATGCAGCCCTTCCTCGGACTTTATATGAACGTGAAATGTTTTGTACAACGGACTATCTTTTTAAAATGAAAAATTGCTCTAGTGGAGCAACAAAAAGATGACCAAGTATATGATACGGACATTGAAATTTTGAAACTAGTTTGGTATTATTATTTTTTAATTAAAAATAGAAAGATATTGTTACTTTATTTGATTATCAACTCCTTAATCTGTATAGGATAATAAAATTAAATATTAAATGTTAATTTACTAAAAAAAATATTATATAAGTTAACATTGTAGGACCAAGTTCACGTGAACATCAAACTCACTGCATGAGAAGTCAGCCCTATCCATCTCTTCATATAGTTCTAGTTCTTTCCCTACACAAATATTTTATTAGGTCCAAAAAAAGTTCGATATTCATATTAGAGTCTGATTAAATTTAAATCTATATAAAAAAAACTTATATCAAAGGGTAAAGTATTTCCTAACAAAGATGACTTCATAACCAAGCTCAAACTTAAAATCTCTGATTAAAAATGAAAAAGTATTTACTGTTTCATCTCAATTAGGGTAGAGCCACGATGACAATTCTGAGTTTGAAAAAACCTAGTAATCTTAGTTTAAACCCCATATTTGTGTTTAAAATTACGATTCTGAATTTATAAACTAAAAATTCTGATTCCGACTTTGACCACAATCCTTCTTGGTTACATAAAAAATTTTGAACCTTCCCTATGTAACATTAAACAATTCTAAAGAATATTTTAATAACAACCAATCTTGGTACCAATTGCTTTAAAGACTTGTGAATTTTTTTTTTTATAAATTCAGCAGCATAAAAACATTACAATATCATATTACAAGTTCCAAACTCTCTTCTTCATTTTTCTAACATGAATAATTTCTTGAATTCTCAATATCTACATAAACATCAATCTATATTGAACCACAACAAAAAGAGGCTAACTCAAGAACAAGTCAAGAGGTTAGAGGCAAGTTTTGATTCAACCAAGAAGCTTGAGCTTGACCAAAAGCTTCAACTTGCTAAAGAGTTGGGTGTTCCTCCTAGACAAATTGCTATTTGGTAAGTAGTCAATATTTTTTAAAAAAAATTAGCTACGAAATTCATCGTAAATCTATCACTAAACAGTCATAGCTAACATTATTTTCAATAACTTGTTGTTAAAAGGGATTAGCATAGTTAATGTGGAGCTACTATATTAGATAGGGGTCCAGATGAACTTAATAACTTTTTCTTAGATGGTGTATTTTTATTAGGTGAACTTAATTGCGAACACAATAAATAAATGAAAACGAGCTATGGGCTCGATAATAATTTCAGAACCAATAATAAACTTCAAATATTTATCTGACTAAACATGTAAGTTCTTTTTCTATAAAGATGCTTTTCTTAAAAAGAATTTTCTAATCATAAAGATCCGGCTTCAGTCGAACAACCTTCTCCCTCCTTGGCTCCGCGTTTGGGATTAGTATATTTTTATTGTTTAGTGGCAGAAATTGTCTGTCTCTAATAGTAACGGAGCTAGAATTGTCATTAAATAAAGCCTAGAGAAGTACCAAACACATGAAAGAAGCTTAGGGGTTCAAAATAAAGTACATTTGTACAATAAAATAAAATAAAACGTATATAATATATAGTATAATTTTCTAACAAAAAAATGTTAGTTGACTTTCTAGACAAGGGTGGCTTTGGCGCGACACTTGTCAATAGTTCCTATTTTTTTGTATAATGGTATAATCGTCGTCTCATTTAAAAGTTTTTTTTTAATATTTACGTAATTATGTCTTCAAAGGTATCAAAATAGACGAGCTAGATGGAAGAATCAAAGCCTTGAGCTCGACTACACTACACTCCAGCTCAAGCTAGACACAACATTAGCTGAGAAGAAGCAAATAGAGAAAGAAAATGAACGTCTAAAAATCGAGTTGAAGAAGGTAAATGAGATGTTAATTGCCATTAAACAAGGGATAATTCCTTGCTCAATTTCTAGTGGTAATTGTGAAGGAGGAGGAAGTTCAAGTTTTCAAGAAGATGTGAGTTGTTCATGGCTAAACAATAACAATAACAACAACAATAATAATAATAGTGAATCTAATTTGCCACTTGATGAGCTTTATGCTTGTTGGATGGGTGGAGAAGAAGGGTCAAAATATAGTTTGAGTTGGCAAAATGGGAAAGATCTTTGGGTTTGGAAAAATTGAAAGACTATGTGCATTTAATGTCTACATCAAATTAATGAATATAAGACGTGTGTCACATTTTTCATTACATATTGTAAGATATGTATGCTGTTACTGAAAAAATTTATTTGCCTTTGATGCTTATATCAAATAAATGAATGTGAAATATATTTTTTTTTATTTACATGACTTATCACTTAATCATGGTTACACCAAATAGTGATTAAGTAGTTTGGTGGTTTCATTTCATTATGCTAATATGGTAATTTGAGTTAGAATATGTGTAATGATTTGAAAGATATTCGACTTCACATCTTCAAAGAGATAGATTGTTGTTATTGTATTTTGATCTGATAATAAAGGACACAAACAATCTTAAAAGTATTGTTTTATGTTCACAATCCATATAAGTTTGTTGAGGTGATTATATAGACACATTATCCTCTTTTATCAATTGTGAAGAATTTAAATTGCTCTATAATTAAAAATTCTGACTCCGCCTCTAAAATAGGAGAAGACACTTAGCACATATCTACGCAAATTGTAAGGTGGAGATCAATAGTACTCTAATCCACCCTACACTTGATCCTCACCATATAGAAAGTAACATGAGTCAATTGGGCAGGAAGTCATTGACAGAATTGTGTCTAGGGAAATATGTCGAAAAGTATTTAGATTAAATCTATAAATCAAATTAAACTAATAAAATTTAGGTTTTCTAATCTTGGGATTTTTCGAATTTTTGGGTAAAGTATTCATACAAACATATATAATTAACTTGTACTTTAAATATTTTTTTAGTCTTATAAAAAATAATTGTCGTGTTTCTTAAGAAAAATAACACAAAATATGATACGAGTGATGACACTAAGAGGGTGTTTGGATTGACTTAAAAATTAGTCAAACCTACTTTTAAATCAATTTTTGACTTCTGGAAGTGTTTGACAAATATAAAAATAACTTAAAATAAGTCAAAAATGAGTTAAAATAAATTAAGGAGTGTTTGACAAAGTTAAAAATAACTTAAAGTAAGTTAAAAATGACTTTTAAAAAAAAAGATTAAAACCAAAAGTAGGTCTCTCCCTACTTTTTATTTTTTGATTATTTTTTGACTTAAAAGCTATTTTTTAAAGCCAATCCAAACGGGCTCTAAATTATTCAACAAAAAATAATAATGAAATCGCATAAAACAACTATTGCAAATAAATAAGTCATAATAAAAATGATCATAATTTTAAATTACTAAATCATTCTAAAATAAGTCTAATAAGTATTAATTACATCACTAAACATTAAAGATATCTCAGACGTGTATTTTCTTTAATTAAAAGTGAGATATCTTCTAAGAATATTTGTTCTTTAGCTTTACGTTGGTTTAATTGTCTAAACCAACGCATAAAATCGATTTTTGGATGTTGAAAATTCTTGGAAGATATCTCAGTAGTGTATTTTCTTTAATTAATAGTGACACTTTTAGAAGAGGCTAAGCATGATAAAAAAAATTATATTTTTTAAAAAGATCTCAATTTGAAAGAAAGAAAAATCATCTCAGTTTTTGCATATGACAAATTATTAGCATCTTTTAAGAAGAAGATGCAAAGAAAAGAATTCAAAGCGGAGGGAATGAGTTTCTAAAAGAATTAAGTATCTAAAATTTGGGGTACGTTATTTGATTTTGAGCTTGTCACGTGTTTTTCGTTAAAATTAAGGGTAAATTTGTGTCAAAGTATAATCAGAGAGATATATTTGGACCCAAAGTATAACGGAAGGGGTATATTTGGATCGAAAGTATAACGAAGAGTATATTTAAACTATTTCCAATAGTACATGAGTATATTTGACCCTTTGCCGAATATTCAAATTAGTATTGAATTGATTTTTTTTGTTACCATTAGTATTGATTTGAACTTTACTAGAATTACTAATATTTATGAACTATAAATTTTATTGGACCATTCAAAATTCAAAGTCAAACTTTAAATAATATATTAAAAGATAAAAACTATGAAAAAGTACAAGAAATATTTGTAAATTATATCAAAGTTAATATTTTTATGTATAAAATAAATTTTAAAAATTATATATATTTTATATGAATGATGTCGGGTTGGTTTGGTCTCAGGTTGATTTATTTAAATTAAGACCAAACAAAACCAAGTATAGTCAGATTTTATTTTTCAATACCAAACCAAGTCAAACTAAATCACTTGTCAAATTTTCTCTAAATATTTTTATAACTAATTAAATAGTGAGAATTCCGAAAACATGAAAGACAACAAATGGGCAATAAAGGGACTGATGAAGATGGAGAAGTGACATTGCTGCTTTTGGATAGAATCAATCAATTTATCTGTCCAAATTATATTTGTTGATGGGCCGGCCCTTTGTTTTGTTTTATGGAAAAATTATCTAAATACATATTTTATTTTATCATATGCTAATCAATTGGATAAAAAAACATAATTATCATATGCTAACCAATTGGATAAAAAAACATAATTATGAATAAATAAAATATCATACCAATTAAAAAATAATTATATCAAAAAAAAGAAAGAAATCTAAACTATATGTAATATTTATGTAAATTATTTTTTCAATTGTACTAACAATAAATAATATAATAATCATCTCTTGAAATCTAGCAAATATTGTAATCTAACTACAATATATCCCGACAAACAGACTATTAGAGCGAACAATCACATACTAACAACACATTATTCTTTAGTACAAATATATTTTTTTATCATACTTGCTTGGAGAATGATAATACATACATAAATAAAATATTAAGAAATCGTGTCCAAGTACATAAAAATTTGAGAATAAAATACTTCTTACCTTCATATACTTTTTTTTTGTTACATGTTAGTTAATTCACAAACTAATATGATGAAGAAAAGAAAATGTATTCTTGAATGTGAATCTTCATGAAATTAAATATAAATTTATATAGACTAAATAGAAGAAATGAAAAAGAAAGACTTTAAAATAAATATTTGTTACCTTCGTGTACTTCTTTTTTGTTACATGTTAGTTAATTCACAAATCAATATGACGAAGGAGAGAAAGAATAATCTTGAATATGAATCTTCATGAAACTAAATATGAATTTATATAGGCAAAATAGAGGAATACCATAAGACATAATAAACTTACAAATTAAAGTTTGAAGGTTATGAACATGAAAATTATGGGAGTCATGAATATTATTAAAAGTAAAAACTAAAGAGGTGTAAATCATGATTAATAAAAAGAATATGAAGAGTTTTTGTTGTAAATGTTCCTCCATTAATAAAATATTTATTTGTAACAAAATAAGTAATTTACTTTTATAATACAATAATTAATTTAAATAAGAAACAATGTCAAAAAAAGATAAAAAAGATAAATACAAATAGAGAGCACAGAGATGTACCACATCACCTTGTCTATGATCCTTTTATTGTATATATAGATTGCTGCTTAAAATCCAATCAAAATTACTATTTGGAAGTAATTTAGAATACAACATAAAAATAATAAAGGATAAACGCATAAAAATATTTAAACTACCGGATGTTTTATGAAATAAAAATAATCATAAATAAATATATCCGCGCAACGTGCGAATACGTATACTAGCATCTTATAATAACAAAATATAATTCAAAAGTAGAACAACTACCATCTAGAAGCAATTGTACTAACTAATAAAAAGTTAATCACTATTGCAAATAAAGATCACATTTAAAACATGTGAACTTAAAATGGTAACATATTCAAGGACCACAAACAATGAAAAAGCAAAAATTAAATTAAAAACAAATGGATACCCCACATACAGCTATCAGTTTTAATTATATTCCGTGAAATCTCAACCACTAAACACTAAATTCTAAACCAACAAAGAATAAACTAATAGTTATCGATATGCCCATAGCTATCAGAAATCGACAACTCTAATTTCTATCATAGAGTGAAGAGATAGAATACGCAAAAACACCAAAAATAGACGGAATAACAAACTCTAACAGTTATCAAGTTTATAAATACTAAAAATCGATGAATCCTAATAGTAATAAAAGAGGATATATACACATTTTGAAATTTTTTGTGCAGATTTTAAGAAGATTCAAGTAACAAATATGATACAAAAAAGGTAAAGAGATGATTTAAGAGTAAAAATCTTACCTTTTGTTGGATTTTCTCTCTCAATCAAGACATGAATGGCTCTTCTCTCCGTATCGAAGAGGGAGCAATTTTTTCATATAATTTTCTATTATTAAAATTTTAATTACAAAATATTAAATTATTTCTTAAAAAAATTAAAAATATCACATAAATCGAAACGAAATAAAAAGTACAAGTTAGGTGAGGAACTCTCGATTCACATGGCTTTAGGACTTTACCATTGTGAGATTGGTTGGCTCCTATTAAGATAAAGTTCGATTCTCTACCACTCTATAAAGATTAGGCTAAATATAATATCAATCTCTTAAATTTGTCAGTAAATTTTATTTAGATATTTATAATATGACTTGTTATCTTGTTCTAATTAAGTACTTAAATACATGATAAAATGTACTTTTACATGTGTTTTCGAACATCTATTAGATACGTATCAAATTAATCATATAAAATATGTCATCTTGAAATAAACTTAAGGTTTTACTGCTTATTGAGAGTAATGTGTACTATAATTTAAGGAAGTGACATATCAAGTGATTAACTTATTCATGTAATAGATAATTGAGAATATGCATAAAAAAAACTTCTAAATTTTGAAGTGTCTAATAAGAACACTTTATTATGTGTTCAGATATTCAATTGAAATACGTCGTAGTTTGAATATCTAAAAATATTTATACAGTCGAATCATTAAGAAAATACTAACATGTTATTACAAGTTAAATTGCACCAATAGTCTTACATTCTTAGGGTTGTTTAGTACGCAGACTAAATTATCTCAAAATTATAGTCTTGAGATTATAATTTTAGGACTATTTTATCTCATCTGGAAGGTGGGATACATAAAACAACCCCCAAAGTTTAATAAGATAAGATGAGCTATCCAGAATTACGGTTTATATTATATTTGGTCGACAGTATAATTTCAATCTCAATTTTGAAATATCCCATCTTTTCCTCCTAACGCAATATAAAATATAATTTCAAACTCAATTCTGAGATATCTTATCTTATATTCCGCGTACCAAAAATAACCTTTAATGCATATAAAGAGAACCTTAACATTTGTGAAGTAAGAATCAAACAATTGAATAGCACATTTTTGTGTGTGTGAGAAAAAAAAGTATGTCTATAGATGATAGCTCAACATCAAATAATCTTAAAAGTCCTATGTTATCTCCAACATCATTGGAGACAAACAAATGGTGGATTGTGATTATTAATAAGTTAATTGATGTTGAAGAAGGCAAGAATCAAATATTGTTTTCTTTCTTCCTTTTTTTTTCTCCCTCTTCAAAAGATTTATTATTCCTATCTTCTTCTCTAAAATATCTCTATAAGAGATCAATTACAACAGTAATTTTTCACAGTTACTAACTCAAATAGCACCAATTTTTTTTATATTGATGTCTTCATTTTTTTTTTTTAAAAAAAAGAATTTCTACTTTCTTTATCTTGTAGTTGGATGCAAGGTTTTTTTTTACAAATTTTGATGTTTTCTATTATATTTCAATTGGTAAGAGTAGTTCACTCTCAAACGAGAAGATATGTAGAAAGTGACGAAGATATGTAGAGATTGATGAAGATATTTGCAACGACGTGTGAAACCCTTGGAGGAAATGAGTGAACTGAAAAAACGACGATGAGTTTGAAAATCGTCAATTGTAGGTACTAATGGGTAATAATTTAAATTTTAAAAATTTTCTACTTACAACATTGATTTCAACACATGCAAACTCACCTCGATATACCAAGCGAAGAAGCTGTTGATTCTTATTTAATGTGAAACATGAATTTGTATACATTGAGGCAGAATTCTATAACAGTCTAATGTATATGTAATCAAACTATATGTATACACAGTTGGCATTATGTATAAGTAATGTATACATTGAGGTAGAACTCTATAACAGTCTAATGTATACGTCTTCAAACTAAATGTATACACAATTGGTATTATGTATAAGTAATGTATACATTATAGTGCGAATGTATACTTGATTAAATATAAACTTAATCGCATGTATTCAATAGAATACATACTTATTTGTAGTAGATTTCAACATTCACCACATACTAGATGTATATATAAATATATCTTTGACGTCTAATACTTAGTTTAGGTTATGCGAGTGGATACACAAACAAAATATGAAAATAAATTTTGTATACATTATAGTGCAAATGTATATTTGATCAAATATATTTATCTAAAAACACAAACAAATCTATAGTTATTTATACACTAAAATAAATGTATATTATAGTCTATATTTAATATAAATATGGATTGATATTCTCACCATAACTTCTAGCAAACAGTTGAGAAAAATAATTTATTGATGGTAGAGACTTGTAAGAATATCCTTGGAAAGAAGAATAGTCATAATTAAATATTTTTGCTAATTTTAGGAGATTCATAATTCTAAATAAACATTTTACTAGTTTTAAGGAGAAATAGTTGGAAGTTAGAAAAGGGAGATGGTAACAAATATTTTTTATATTTTAAATAAAAATAATTTGAAGAGAGAGATGAGGGTGAATAGGAATTTTCTTCTCTATTTTTATGGAAAATAGACATATGGGTTATTATATGCTAATTCTTTTTAGGCTTTTATTTGCTAAATATTTATTTGGCTAAAACATGCCAATTTAATCTAAGAGTTATATATATATATATATATATATATATATATATATATATATATGTCAATTCCTCCTTAATATTTTTTTTTAAAAAAGTAAATTTTATATTTATTTATTACAAAATATTAAATTATTCTTAAAAAAAATTAAAAATATCAAATGGAATAAAGAATAATAGTGACGTGGGGAACTCTGGATTCACACGGGTTTACGTCTTTACCATTTTGAGCATTAATTGCCAATGAATTACTTCCTCAACAGATTGGTTGGCCCTTATTAATATAAAAAATAAAGTTCAATTCTCAACAACTCTCAAATGAATCACTAAATGTGACCACAATTTCTTAAATGTGTCTTTTCGAGCATCTATTAGGTACGCATCAAATTAAGCACATAAAATATATCATCTTGAAATAAACTTAAGGTTTTACAACTTATTGAGAGTAATGCGTACTACTCCCTCCGTTTCAAAATAATTAAATTATTGGAACATTTTCATTTTTCAAATTAATTGAATTGTTCAATATTCAAGACTATTTTTATAATATTCTTCCAATTTTATCCTTCATTAATTAGTATTGGAATTAGTTATATAATTAATGTTTAGTTGTTTTGATCATAAATTTGACAATAATTAATAAGGGTAAAAATGGAAAAACATGTCTAAAATATGTCAAAAATGGAAAAACATGTCTAAAATATGTTTTAATCATCTTTTCTTAAAGTGTGTGAAACACCTCAACAATTCAATTATTTTGAAACGG
This sequence comes from Solanum appendiculatum, assembly GCA_018342035.1. Lineage (NCBI taxonomy): Eukaryota > Viridiplantae > Streptophyta > Magnoliopsida > Solanales > Solanaceae > Solanum > Solanum appendiculatum. Next base: position 15,529 of record JAGDQO010001112.1, on the reverse strand, counting down.
AGGGAATATAATTTAAAGAAATGACATATCAAGTGATTAACTTATACATGTAATAGATAATTAAGAATATGCGTAAAAAAAATTCAAAATTTGAAGTGTTTAATAGGAACACTTTATCATGTGTTCAGATACTCAATTGAAATACTTCATAGTTCGAATGTCTAAAAATATTTATACAATAAAAAGAAATACTCACATGTTATTACAAATTAAATTACGATTGTCTTACATTCTTAGGGTTGTTTGGTACATCGATTAAATTGTCTCGAAATTATATTCTTGATATTATAATTTTGGGACTATTTTATCTCATCTGGAAGGTGGGATATTAAATAATCTCAAAGTTTGATGAGATAAGATGAGATATCTGGAATTAAGGTTGAAATTAAATATATATTGTATTGGACCGACGATATAAATTTATTCTACAATAAATTTATATCGTCAACCAAATATAACTCCAAACTTAATTATGAAATATCTCATCTTATTACCAAACTGACCCCTTTAATGCATATAAAGAGAACCTTAACATTTCATGTGAAGTAAGAATCAAACAATTGAATAACATTTTTGTGTGTGAGAAAAAGAAAGAGTATGGCTATGGATGATTGCTCACTTAAAAGTCCCATGTTATCTCCAACATCATTGGACACAAACAAATGGTGGATTGTTATTATTAATAAGTTAATTGATGTTGAAGAAGCCAAGAATCAAATATTGTTCTCTTTGCCAATGATTCTTGTGACTAGTTGTTTCTACTTCATTAATCTTGTCTCTGTCATGTTTGCTGGTCATCTTGGACAACTTGAACTTGCTGCCTCAAATCTTGCTAATTCATGGGCTATGGTCACTGGTTTAGCTTTTATGGTATGTATATCCTCCCAGAAGAATTACTTACATTTGAGCGAAATCAGAAATTTATATAAGGGGATTCAGAAGTATTAAGATTGTTATAGTTGAGATTCGAACTTGTGACTTCATGTAAAAAATTTAACCACTTTTATGGCACAAGAATTCGCCTATCACGAGCGGAGTTAGAGCTTCACCTACAGATTCAGCAGAATTCAGTAGTTTTGGCTTTAAATTATATAGTTTTATTTAAAAATTCACTTACTATGTATTTAGTGAAATGATTAAATGTAAATATTGAACCACTTTTACTAGACTAGACTAGAATTTTTATATTTAAAGATTCACTTAATATGTATAAATAATTCATCAAAATAACAGTACATTACGTTTCTTAGAATTTATAATCCATAAACTCAAAATCCTAATTTCGTCTCTGTCTCATATAGGCTACCAGTATATCTGCTACATGTTTTAAAAATTTTCCTTCCACCTTTCATGTTCTGTTTTCCTTTTGACCCTTTGGTCATTCTTCCATAGGCACGTTTACCTGTTCCAGTAATATCACCGCCTTATGACCTAAAGGTGGTGATATCAAGAATTTATATAATTGAGATTTGTTATTGTTATTGTTGTTGTTGTATTTATTTATTATTCACTTTGTTTATATATTGACACTGCTTACGAAAAATCCTGACGCAGATTGGCCTAAGTGGTGCACTTGAGACATTATGTGGTCAAGGTTATGGAGCAAAAATGTACAGAATGTTGGGAATACATCTTCAAACATCATGCATTATATCATTCTTATTTTCTACAATAATTGCTATCATATGGTGGAAATCTGATACAATTCTGATTTTACTTCATCAAGATCCTGACATAGCAAAAAAGGCTGGGGAGTTCTTGAAGTTCTTAATTCCTGGATTATTAGCATATGGTTTTTTACAAAATATTTTGAGATTTCTTCAAGCACAATCAATTATAAAGCCTCTTGTTGTGTGTTCAGTGGGATGTTTAGGTATACATATTGGTATTGCTTATGGTTTAGTTCATTGGACAAGTCTTGGTTTCAATGGAGCACCATTAGCTGCTTCGATTTCGATTTGGATGTCTGTCCTCTCGTTGGGTGTATACGTGCTCTTTTTCGAGAGGTTTAGTCATATCTGGAGGGATGGTCTCTCATTCGAGCCGTTTCATTATGTCATTATGAACTTGAAGTTGGCATTGCCCTCTGCAGCCATGGTATGGTGAGTAAGTTAACCTCATGTATCTCTTAATTTTGTTATTCTAGTTGTTAAGTTCTAGTTGATTGAGGAAATGAGTTGTCGTTTCCTTATATAGTTTTTGGACAATTCTCTTTCATGAGCTAGTTTAGACTCGTTGTCTATTTCTTTACGTGGTATCAGAGTCAGACTAATCTCAATTCTTGGTTTACCTAATGTTGGATCATGGCTTGGCTTGATCCTGTGTTTTCCCAGTTCGAACTCATAATTTCACAATTTGATGTATACAGTTTGGAGTATTGGGCTTTTGAGCTTCTAGTGTTATTAGCTGGTTTGATGCCAAACTCAGGAACAACTACTTCTCTAATTGCAATGAGGTAATTAAGCTTAATCTTTCCAGTAAACCATAGGTTTTTCACTTTCTTTAAAGGGTAAAATTTATTCTAATTGTTTTGGTTTGTGACTTTTTTAGTGTAAATACTGAAGCCATTGCCTACACAGTCTCTTATGGTCTTAGTGCAGCTGCAAGGTAATGTTTTTCGAGATTCGCTTTGTTAGCTTCCTCATGACACTTGATTATTTCGATTCTAACAACAACCAGAATGTTGACTGACAATCATTGGTGGTGCCAAGAATCTTAATAAGTGAATTGAAAAATTATAAACTAATTCTTTTATTATCTCTCGTTTTGTTACTAATACTAAATGTGCATTGCAAAATTATGTGCAGTACTAGGGTGGCAAATGAGTTAGGAGCTGGAAATATTGACAAAGCTAAGCATGCTATGGTTGTTGCACTCAAGCTATGTGTTCTTCTTGCTATTATAGTTGATTTGGCTCTATTTTTTGGTCATAGGGCATGGGCTGGCCTCTTTAGTGATAGTACAGAAATAATAAACAAATATGCCACCATGACACCTTTGCTCTTAATCTCCTTTCTATTCGATTTCTTTCAAGGAATTTTATCAGGTCAGATTCTTAAACTTCATATCTAGTCAAATACATGACTATATAAAATGAAAGCATAATGCATAAACAGACACTCAAATTGACTTTAGTTGGCAAGTGAATACTACAACATTGAGTATGCACATCTAGACATCTCAGCTTGTTCTCATTCTATAAGTTGAACTCTTCAACTTACAAAATGGTCATCTAGACACCTCTAAAATTTATGTGTCACGTCAGAGTAAGAATGAATTGAGGTGTCGATAAATGTGAATTCTCAAAGTTGGAGCGTTTTGTTGTTAGTTGAGATCAAGTTAAAATATCTATTTATGTATTATGTCTATTAAGTTTTGTATTTAAAATGGGCTCTCTAAAAGAAATTTTGTAAATGAATTGATCAATAGGGGTGGCTAGGGGATGTGGATGGCAGCATTTGGCTATGTGCATCAACTTGGCAACATTCTATTTTATTGGTATGCCAATAGCTGTCCTCCTTGCTTTCAAGTTCAACTTACATGCTCAGGTAATTCAAGTGCATGTCATGCCTCTTTTTTTGGCACTCGGGTATTTCGAGGCGTATTCAAAATTTAAACTTGATAAATTCTACATTTTAGATTATCTACACCAAACTTATTGTGTTACTCTAAACTTATGAGTTAAAAATCTAGTATTTATTGAGTTTTTTTGTGGATTTTAAAATATATAATCATTCGCCTCCACTCATATCATGTTGTTAATCAACAAACTTTAATATATCATTTTATTTTATTTTTGGATTTCAACTTATTTATTCGCGACTATGCCTAACATCTTAGTTAGCACAAGTTAGGGTAAGGAGAGTGAAATCAATTTATTGTAAAGTCTTCTTACTTTTTCTCTATGATAATGTCTTCCGCATCAGATGTTTTTTTCTTAACGATTTATTATAAAGTTATCATGTCTAAAATTCTAATAATTTTTTATTTTTTTTTAAAAATGATCCAGGGTTTATGGATGGGCTTGATATGTGGTCTAGCTTGCCAAGGTTTGGGCTTATTGCTACTAACATTATTGATCAAATGGGAAAAAGTAGAGGCCTCATCAACAAAGAGCAATAGTGAAAATGAACTTCTAGCTTAAGCATGAATCCATGAGAATCACTTGCTTATTGGGCCATTGGTGGGCTTGACAGGGGTCGTTTGGTTTGAAAACAAGTTTGATTTGTTGTATTCAAAATAATATGTATTGCATAAATTTTAAGAACAAATTGCTTGTTTACAAATTTACCCTTCACTTTATTTAGTTTTTTTTTTTATATTTTCTTTTCAAGCTTTAATTATTCATTTTTAAAAACAAAACTTTCATCTTATTTAGCTTAAATATTTTTGTGTGTACATTCCCACAATGGTACTGCATGTATTTAAAAATAATTTTTTTTCTTATTTATAGAATTTTCATCTTAAGTTTGTTAAATTAAAAGAGGATTTATGATAAATCATAATATAAATAAACATAAGAATTAGTCAAATAAATTCATAAATAAAAATTATTTTTATTTAATATAATTTTTTAATAGATAAATATGAAGAATTATAATAAAAATAAGGAGTAGTGAATATTATTATACATGGTATTAAAAAAATGTAGGGGAGGGTGGGGGTTGGGGGAATCGGGATTCGGGAAGACATGTGCTAATATTTTTGTTTAGTAAAAAATCAAATTTATAATAAGATTTGTACTATAATTTTGTATTACATAATTTTTTTTTAGTAATAATTTTTTTTTGTAAAAGAATTATTTAAGATTAAGGAGGTTGAAGACTTTCAAAAATAGTATAAATAAATGTGAAAAGTGAGGTATAAATAGAGTTTAAAGGGATATATTTGTCATTTATGTATTTTATCCAGGATAAGTTATCTCAGGATTATTATACCACCCAAGGAGATGGATAACTTATCCCAATACTAATTATTAACCCTGGGATAAGTTATCCCAAGCTTTGCAACCAAACAAGGGATTAGACACTACTTAAAATTTATCCCGAGATTAACTTCCTTTATCCATCACATCAAACGACCCCTAAATGATCACCAAGTTTTGAGAATTTCAAATATTATTTTTGTTTCATTTACGACATAACTCAACTATCACTATTTTCCTGAAAAAAATACTTAACACTTCAAAAGTCTCCTTCTCTCCTAGTTGGTCTACTATATTATTAAAGCTTCATTTTTCTTAATAGGAGTAATAAACTTATTTAATTCATTTAACCAAAATTATAATCTTGTTATTTATTTTAAAAAATAGATTAATGTATTAAGAACGACTTTGCATGCTTAGGATTTTTTTCGGTACTTAACCTTTACATAATTTTTCTAAATAATCACTAATGTTTTGAAAATTGTCTATACAAATCACTTTTATTTTTTTAATGACAATAATATCACTTAACTATTACAATTTTTCTCAAAAAATACTAAATACCTTAAAAGTCTTCTTCTATTCTAGTTGACATGTCATATCATTAAACCATTTTTTTAAAAACTTAATAGACCTATTTAACTCATCAAACTCATGTCTCTACAAAAAAAAAGTTATATATAAATCACGTGAAAATTTATATGGAGATTATACAAATAATCGAATTTCCTGCAAATTTTTCTACCAAACAAAATTCAATGAAAAAACTTTTGTAGGTAATTATTACCTGAGGATTTTGAAATCCCTAAGTAAATTATATGAGAATTTTAAGCAAGTAATTTTTCATAAAAATATTCAAATAAATTCGTAAAGTTGACATAGAGAAAATTTGGTAAAAAAGAGAAATTTATTATTTAATTTAATTCTTTATTTTTATTGTTTTGTGCCTATAATACTATATTTTAGCCTATCAAACAATTAAACACCATATATATTCTTATCACATTCCAAATTCACGAAACACAAGTAATAATTAGTTGGATTGCCTATTTTAATTTAATAACACACATTATACGAGATTAATATGTTCATTAATAAAGGTCAAAAAATTAAATTCTTTAATCATTGTGGTATAATAATATTTCACCTGTTTTATCATCCGTCAAATAAATATACAAATACTATTCATTTTCTATTTTTAAAAAAGAAAGGTATTGAAAGAATGAATTTCAAAATACACAATTAATTTTTTTAATGATTAATTGACCTTTAACATCATTGATCCATTATATAACAATACGATTAAATAATGTCTGTTAACGTTCATAAATTGATTTGTATATCATGGTTTTGTTTCAATTGAATTTTTTAAAACTACAAGATTTTAAAAATATATATGTCCATAACTATTCAAAATTGATGGCAATTATAGTTAGTGCTAAAAAGCTATACTTCATAGTAGAAAAATAATACAAAGTTTAAGTATGATAAATGATTCTTAAGCATGAAAATTTCTTCTTAATAAACTAATGTATTTTTTAAAAAATAATAATAAGATTATACTTTTAGTTAAACTAATTTGATGAGCAAATACGTCTATTAATTATTTTTTTAAAATGATGCTTCATGATATAGGATGTCAATTAGGAGAGAAGAAGGCTTTTAAGATATTTAGTATTTTTTGAGAAACACAAGAATAGTTGAATGATTTTTTTTGTCCTAAATAAAATAAAAGTGACATTTGAAGACAGTTTTCAAATTTTGAATGATCATCTAGAGAGGTAGAGAGCTCGGGGGATATCTCAAAAATAGAATTATTTATGCTCAGATTTGTGAAAATAACAAAATTTTACTTAATTACGAAACATAACAACATTTTGGTTACAAAACTTTCAAGGAGCCTATAGAAAGTGAAATTTCATTCAATTAGTTGTTTTTACAAGAATAGTTGTTATCCATTTGCCAATTATTGTTCTAATAAAATACTTACTAATAAATGTGCAGCTTCCATCTAGGTGGATTGATTAGTTTTTTAATCAAATACTTGTTGGGTTAAAACAATTTAAAGATATTATTAATATGTTTAGTATTGTTTATTTTTATCACGTTTATATGATTTTTCTCAAAATGTCTCATACCATTAAGAATTGCATATATAAAAATTTTCGATGTCACTATTTAAAATTTGACATTGTTGAGAAAAACAATACAAAAGTAATTATTTCACCAGACGAGGAACAAAATTTTTGAAGGTCATTGTATTTTTTTATTTGATATTAGACAAGACTTTCTTAACAACTCATGATGATTGCTAGGATTGTTATCACAACTCGATAAAATTTAAATTTCAATCACAAGACTTTTTTCGAATAACAAAGTATTGTCATAGTCAGGTTGGCTGCAAATTTTGACAATTCATCAGGATCTTTTTAGCATTTTTTGGCTAAAATTTCTAACGATTAATTATGATTTCTGATTGAATCTTGACAATTCTCATAAATTATTGCATAGAAACTTCAACAATATATTTTCCTTCGAAATTGATTCAAATCAACTCCAAATTTAATATTCATTCTTGTAATGTCAGTCCCAACAATTTGTAATTGTTTGATTCAACTCAATCTTTCAAAAATAATTAATTTCACTCTGTTTTCTTAAACTTTCAAGCTCAATAAAATTTATACTTTTCTTCAAATATAGACCATTTTTTAAAAATCATTTTTCTCCTTCTCTCCTTCCATCAATTTCTCAAAAAAATGACATGCTGGCTAGATTTGTTTCAATAAAAATGTGAAAATTGTACTGTGAAGTACTATCAGGACCATAAGCTTTTTTAATATTCATATTTATCAAGATAATATTTTTTATCTCTATAGGCCTAACTCTACTAGTAACTATAATTTTTAAGAAAATCATATCCAAATATTGAACCTTAAGTATTTTAAATATTTATTACAAACAAACACCAATTCAATTTTGAAATTTTCAAATAATTTATTGTATTTTGAAAAACGTTTTGAAAATCCTCCAAGTCATCATCTTGTTGGAAATTAAAACTATACTTCTTTTTAGTGGCAAATATTAATTAGTAGTTTCTATCTTCTTCGATTTATGCTATTATTTGTTGTTTCGTGTAGTTTAATTATAATATTATTTTGCTATAGTATTGTTCTGTTACTTTTTTTTACTCTTTTTCCCGGGATCTCTCACCTTTTTGCTTCCTTGATAACTAGAACTTACAATTTTAAGATTGGAAGTGAGGAGTGCTTACTATCCAAGCAACTCCCTCTTGTCATTGTTCTGTTACTATTTATTGTTTTATTACTTTTTATTATTTTCTTTATTTCTATTACATCTTTTTTTTAGATTGTTTTTTAATCTTAAGACGGGGTGTATCGGAAACAACCACTCTATTTATAACTATGGTGGAATTCAAATTTGTGTACACTCTATCCTCCTCATATCCTTCTTTGTGCAACCATTTCGGTATATTGTTGTTGTTATTTGGATTTAACTTCTGAAAAAATCGAATATTGTATTGGTTTTGAATTTGGGACTTTAGATTTTCGGATATTCGAAATTTGTATACCTTATATTTATCCATACATATTAGACATAATCTCATATACCTAATATTGAGATGCATTTACTGTGACTATATTTTTCGTAACTAATAAGAAAAAATAATAATAACAAAATAATGCAATGATCAAAATATTGTAAACAACAAATGATTATAGAAATCCAAAGTAGCAAGATAATATAAAAATAGAATAAGTACATCGAATCATCTCTAAACTTGATAGCAAAATTTACTTTAACACTTTAACTACAAAGGCACTCCGCTTAGAACCTTTCAAATGAATTTAATACCACCCCTTTTTCCATCCTTTTCTGCACCTTCATCCTCATTTAAAAAATAAAAATAAATATATATATATATTCTTATATAAATTGAAGATACATTAAAATCATCGAAGTTTATCATTATTATCCCTAAATTGAAATTAATTTACTTCAATAATGACGGTCAAAATTAAAATCGAAGCTAATTTTTTTTCAATAATGGCAGGAAAAAATTGAAGCTGATTTATTTTAATAATGACATCTTCAGTTATATTCTCAAGCTCCACATCTTTCATCAATAAGGTTTGTGTCTATATTAGAACTAAAAATTTTAATACAACTTTCAGGAATTTTGGGTAATTTATTGTTTGATGTTTTATAATTATGGTACAAAAAGATGTCTTTCAATAATAAATAAAAAAAAGTTTTAAAAAAAATCATAATTTAAATATAATTTTTATATGGTGTTGATGTGGCGCTAATGAGGTGCATGTGTAATGCACTGGGAGACTGATATTGTAGTATTAGAGTGAGATTAAAATCACTTGAAAGTTGTTAAAGAAATATTTAAATACATGTCTAATTAAAATGCTAAAGTAAATTTTAATATCAAGTTCAGAAGTAATTTGATGTATTTTCTCTGATAATTGATATTATAACCTACACCACCAAACCTAATTCCGTCGAAAAGCACAAGAGTACTCTACTTGCCACTCCTTTTAAGTAGTGATTCTCATAAATTAATAGTACATTCACTAAGCAATTACAAAAGCCAAATTAGATAAATCAATCTAACACTGATTTAGTTTTTAAATTTGTAAATTGTAACGACATTGTAAATTTTATCAGACATCCTTCTTTATTTTTTTTTTTTAAAAATGGACTAAGAAAAAGAAATTTTTATTTTTAATATACTGAATTAATAAAAGGGGACATCGCTACTTAATTTGTATGTATTTGACTTTTTTTTTAAAAATTGCACGTCTATTCACTTCGAAGCAATTTCAGATAGATAGTGTCTGATGTTTCATATGATTGAAGTTTAGATAAAAATAATTGAATTTCAACGATATGTGCATGAACTTGATCAGAAAAAAAAAAGAAAGAAGAAGAAGATGTTATTTAGGTAAAAATGACTAAATTCAGTCACATATGGCTGAGTTCAAATAAAAATACGTGAACTGCAATTGTACATAGGAAAAAACAATTGAACTTTAGTTATATGTTGTTTGAAGTTTGGATTTGTCATCGCTCTTAACTTCAGACACCATACATATAAAGTTGTTTCAAATTAAAATAAGGATTTACAAATTATATGATTTAAATGATGATTTCAAAATCGAGTATTTATGTGCTTCCCCTGATATCATTTACTAATAAGCGACGTGGCTAACCGTTGTGGATGGTGATTATGGAATTCTTTCACCATATTTGTGAGTTGTCAGCATCATGCATTCAAGGACTACTACAATAACTAGGTTGGGCCTCATAAAGAGAATGAATTTAATTAATTTTGTACAATGTTACATATATAGAGATTAACTTATATCCACTAACCGTGGGAAAAAAAAATTATACCATCAGTTCATTTTTAAAAATATTTATTTCTTTTATTATATTCACTTATTATTAATATTTAAATAAAAATAACAAAAAGAGTATTATATAGTAATTTGAACTCTAAATTAATTATAAGAGTTTATTTAGGATTCTTATTTGATTGCCAAAAATAAGAAGGATTCTTTCATCGCTTTCTTGTTCTCATTATTTTCACCTCGTTCTCTATCAACACCATTGAAGCCAATTGAGATGATCATCAATGATAACTTTTTACTCTCTTTTTTTCTTGTAAAATCTATGTTAATTAATCTCATAAAAAATATATTCATAACTTATTAAGTCTTCTCACAACATGAAAAGATTTTTTGATAGGTGCTTCCATTGCTTCACACTGTGTTTTCTCTTCTTAGTTCATTCAATCAACAATACAAAAATTAATTGAAAACAAACTTTGATCCATATACCATCATATGTACTCCAATTTATTTAAATAATACTCAAAGTTGATAGTATAAAAAATATTTGAATATTATTTCAAAGAAATAACGTGTTTTTTAAAAAAAAGAGAAAAAGAAAAGCTGAAAAATAAAATAATTAAATTAAGAAACATAAGTATTGCTAAAATTGAACTGATGGTGTAATTTTCTTGTCTACTGTCAGTGGATATAAGTTAATCTCATATATATATAGTTGTTGGGTTTAGAAAAAATAAATGAGAAATAAAAAAAATTATGAAGTGTTCTCATATGCTTTGATTTCAAAATGTAATGGAATATATTGTATTACTGAATTTTTATAGTATGACACATGTATCATCACTCGAAATCACTTCAATCATCATCAAAATTATTTGTTTATAATTATTTGTATGAGATACATTTATATTTCAGACTTAAAATAAGGAGATACGTGTATTACGTGCATTTGCTATGTACTATCCAAACTCTCGCATATCATAATTTTTAAAAAAAAAAACTATTTTGAGTAAATATACCGGCTATGTTTATTGTGTTGCATAATTTTTTTTGAAATATAAGTTATTTAAAAAGTAATTACATGTGATTTCATGATAGTGTAAACATATTTGTTTGCTTAAAAATTAATTGCATGGAATTTTATGAGTTTTACTTTTATGTACTAGTTGTATACAATACAAATAATATACACAATCATATAACTTATAAAGTAATTACACATAAATTTCTATGATAAATACAATGATAGCCAACATACTATCACCAGTTAAACAACATTGATTGTTAAAAAGTAATCCTTACCCTAATGCATATTACTTAATCCTATTTAAGAATGAGTCTTGGAAATGGACTGAGGTCACTGGTCTATCTTTGATGGTATGCATCTAATTCTTTCCTCCTGAAAATGGAAACTTGAAAATCGAAAATCGAAAATCAAAATATTGAGATTTTAAAGTTGCGATTTTTTTTATAATTTGAAATTGTGTTTGAATATGCATTTTATTTACAAGTTCCAAAAATTAATGGACAAGGTGTGGTTGGTGGAGAAGGGGTTGGGAGGTGGGGGGGGGGGATGTCTTATTATAGATAACTTTAATTCACCAAATCAAGGTTGTTCCAAGAAGATCTCATTTCTCCTATGTGAGAGACAGAATGGTACGGCAAAAGAAAGTGGGAATGAAGATGAGATGTGTTGGAGGTATGGGAAGGACACAAATAATGTGGAATGCCGCTTGTAGGATTTATTTTTCCTTCTTTCATTGAGAAAGTTTTTTTTTTCTAGAAAAAATATCTATCAAAAACAATTGACCAACCAACAAACACATCCTAGATTTTCAAAATTTGATCATTTTATGGACAACAAATATATGAAGATAAATTTCAAGATTTATGGCCAAATGATAGATTATAATGGTGTGAAAGTTTAACAAAACATGTTGAACAATAGCCACAAGAAAATAATACTATAATCAAAGTACAAGAAACAACAGATATATAGTTACAAAAATCTAAGGACAAGAAATACTATGACTAGTAGTATGGAAAAATTAGCTAGAAAACACTCTATTAGGTGCTAACCCACTTCCCTAATTTGTGTCCGCTCTTATCTAAGGTCATGTCCTCGATAAGCAGAAATTGCGTCATTTCCTGTCTAATCACATATGCCCAATACTTCTTTGGCCTGAACTCATCCATCGCAAACTTCTCACACCTCTGCACTAGGACGCCCATGCATATCATCTCATAGTTACTTCCTGCATTTTGTTCTCCACCAAAGCCACTCTTACCTTATAATTTTCTGAAAGCTAAACCAATTATAATTTTCTTCAGTACGGAGGTGTGAGAGTTATACCTTGGCTATAGCAGGTTTTAAGAGAGGTAGAGATAGGATGAAGAAGAACTGAGGCGAGAGGTGATCAGACAAAATATGACATATCTCAAACTTATTGAGAACATGACAGTAGATAAGAAGATTTGAATGTCAAAAATAAAAGTAGCTAGCTAGCCTCCTTTTCTCATATTTCTTCTTATTAAGTTGTCTTAACTAATACCTAGTATTTGTATAATATTATGTTCTTTAATTTAACTATTATTTGTTAACATAGGTTGGCATAAGTGGTGGACTTGAGACATTATGTGGTCAAGGATATGGAGCTAAAATGTACAAAATGTTGGGGATACATCTTCAAATATCATGCATCATATCATTCATATTTTCTACAATAATTGCTATTAGCTGGTGGTATTCTGATAAAATTCTCATTTTACTTCATCAAGATCCTGACATAGCAAAAGAAGCTGGAGTCTTCTTGAAATTCCTCATACCTGGATTATTTGCATATGGTTTCTTGCAAAACTTTTTAGTATTTCTTCAATCACAATCAATTGTCATGCCTCTTGTTGTGTGTTCAGTGGCATCTTTAGTTTTACACATTGGCATTACCTATGGTCTTGTTTATTGGACAAGTCTTGGTTTTAAAGGAGCACCATTAGCAGCTTCGATTTCGATTTCGATTTCGGTCCTGATGTTGGTGGTATACGTGCTTTGTTCGAAGAAGTTCAGTCAAATCTGGAGGGAAGGTCTCTCATTCGTGTCGTTTCATCATATCTTTACAAACTTGAAGTTATCTTTGCCCTCTGTTGCCATGATATGGTGAGTAAATCTCAAATATGTTAATTTTGTTATATATGGGTTGTGGTCTACTTATATGGTACATCTTTGGATGATTTTCTTCTCATGAACTATCCTCTAGGGTTGATTTAGCCAAGATTATTAACCACCCAAGTGATATTATCTACAATCCAAATGTCCAATATTGTTTACAAGAGTCCCACATCGATTCTTAGATAAGAAATAAGCCTTCTTATATATGCTCTTAGATAATTTTGAGCTTATAATAGCTATATAACTTTGAAGTCGTTAAGTAATTAGGTCCAGAATCTATTTCATTACACTAGCAAAACCCATTGTCATCCGGGTCAAATACATGCAGCAAAGAATTACTATATTGGAAACGCGCTCCCTACCCAATACCTTCCTGCTAGTATTAATACAATCCCTTCTTTCATTAGAGTTCGTGTATTGTAAGTGATCTACATGTCTACTATCAAATTAGTTAACTATTTGATTTTTCTCTTTTTTTTTAATCAAACGAACGAGATATGAATTATATATAATATAGACACATGAAGGGCTTGACTTGATCCTGTGTTTTCTTGATTTGAACCCATAATTTCACAATTTGATGTATAAATGCAGTTTGATGCCAAACTCAGAAACAACTACTTCCCTAATTGCAAGGAGGTATTATTCTTGTGTTTCTTGATATGTATTTTCTTTTCAAACTTGCTTTGAATTGGTTTACCTAAGCTGAAGGTCTTTTAAAATCGTCTCTCTATCTTCACAAGATAAGAGAAGGGGCAAATTTAGGCCTATGGATGCGGGTTCCTAGGAACTCAATAATACTTACACAGATCTAGTATTTATATATAGAAGTCTATTAAATATATAAGAAATTTGTGTTGGCAACCCAATAACAAAGTAGAATTTTGGTCCATTAGTACTCTGCTTAAGCTTTGTTGCCCTCCTTGACGAGAGTTCAATTTCCCTCATACACTTATAATAGACTTTTTTTTTATTTGAGATCTCTGAGAACCCATAATTAACATCAAATTTGGGGTCCGTTTCAAATAATAAAAATGTAGTACCTAAGATAATTGAATTTGAAAACTCTAAGTGCGAATTTTAAACCCCTTTAAATTGCGAAACCAACTTCTAGCTTAGCGTTAAGGAGATTCAAAATCTTTATACATCAATAAAAAATTTTACCTCTTATATACAGTATAAAAGGGGTTTGAGTAAACACCCTCTCCCTCTTTAAATTTGTCTTTGTCTGTATACATCTTACTTTTTTTAGATCTCATTTATAAAATTACACGATATATATATATTATTATTATTATTATTGTTGTTGTTGTTATTGTTGCTACTTTAAACCACCACATTTTCACATTCTTAAATAGAATCCAAAATTCTGACACTACTTTTGGATTGTAACTTTTCAGTGTAAATACAGAAGCTGTTGCCTTCATGGTGTCTTATGGTTTGAGAGCAGCAGCAAGGTAATGTACCATGCATGCCAACATATTTGTGATGTATAAGTTTTAACAACTTTGGGACAAGGGATCAAAACACACTTAAATTATGTGAGAGTTCTATTATCTTAACCGCCTTCCGCCCCGCCCCTCCCCTTCCAAACTTTATACTATGTGCATACACATGGTCTAGTATAAGCACATACGTGTATAAAATATATCATTATATACACGTGTCTATACTAAACAAAAAAAAATAAAATTATAATTTCATATTTCAAATCGATCAGATCTCATTGTCTCATAAGTCTCAATTCCTTTTATGGGTGATTGAATTTTCACTTTATCATCTATAGTATATACTTTAATGGAATATTAATTTTTTGATCCTTTTTATAGCTGAAAATCTTGGGATAGACTATATTCCTTATGCATAATCCTTAATGAGCTAGTTTATAAAGAGATGTTGAAAACAAAAAATATGAAGAATTTAGCGACAAAATTTGTAGCTAATATCTAATTATTTTGTAGTAAGAATAATAGATAATCTTAATCTTTATTATTGTTATTTTACAATTTTTTAACTAATAGTCTATGTATAATTATTGTATAATATGTGCATTCAAAA